>JACEGR010008361.1:0-37859 GCA_014170235.1 Listronotus bonariensis
TTCTCAAATAAGAAGCATCAATTTAAAACTTAGTTTTTGACAAAACAAAATTTAATTAATGTAATAATTAAAGAATCTATTGAGTAGTCCGTTACTTTGTGACAATACATTTTACGTAGAATGTAATAAAAACACAAATTTTACTTTGTTATTTGTCACATATTTTATATTGCTTAGTTACTGCAGTCTCGACATACTATGTCATTTCAAACGACTTTTTAAAAGTGTTTTTGTAATTCATTCACTTTTAAAAAGTCGTTTGAAAATGACATAGTATGTCGAAACTGCAGTAACGCAAAAAGCAATATAAAATATGTGACAAAAATAACAAAGTAAAATTTGTGTTTTTATTACATTCTACGTAATGTAATAATTGATAAAAATATAGTAAATAAATGTTCTATTTATTTTTAAATATTTTTAATGAGAAATATATTATATTAAAAATATACAGGATGTTACAGAAAGTTGTTACATTATACAGGATGTCCAGAAAACCGACAGTCCAGCATTGAAGCAAGAAACTACTACAATCAAAAAATTTCTGAAGCCAAATACTCCTTCGACAATCGTATTAAAAACAAAGTTCTTTCTTGCTCAAATGGCAGCAAATCTTTGTGGTCCTTTGCGAAAAACATAAGTAGGCATTTTTGTACCATTTCTTTCCCACCACTAACTTTGAAAGATAAAATTATTTCTACTGCTAAATGAAAGGCAGAACTATTTGCCAAACAATTTGCTGCCAATCCAACCCTTGACCCGATATCTCTTTTGCAGGATCTTAATTTAATATTGGATTGGGGCGTCCATTTTAATGCATCCAAAACACAATCTTGTTCCTTGTCGCAAAACGAGTCATCAAATACTCATCCTCTACTTATGAGCGGCCAAGTTTTACAGAGAAAAGACACCTTCAATCTTGTGGGCGTCACATTTAAAAGTAACCTTAACTGGCATAAACACATTGTATCTATAGCCACGGCAGCTTCAAAAAGCTTGGATTTCTCTTTCGAGCCAAAAAGTATTTTTCCGCTTCTAATTTATACACTTTATATGTGTCCCAAATCCGACCTCCCTTGGAATATTGTTTCTATATCTGGGGCATGGCGTCCCCCACAACCCTAAGCATTCTTGATTCTATTCAAAGAAGAGCTATTCGTCTCATTAATGATCCTTCACTTACAGAAAGGCTTCCCTCTCTTGCCCATCTTTGGGCTGTGGGGATTTATCGCTTTTTATAGGTACTTTCATGGCTTCTGCTCTGAAGAATTGTCCAGTATAGTTCCTCCACTCACGGTTCCCAACAGAGAAACTCGTGGTTCAGCGCGTATGCATCCCTATACGGTCTAACTGGACAGGCTCCGACCTTCTCATTTTGTTCGTTCTTTTATCCCTAGAGTTTCTAGATTGTGGAACCTGCTGCCCGCGGAGGTCTTTCCTTCCCCCAAATCTTCAAGTATTTAAGTCCCGTGTCAACAAACTCCCTCTTACCTCGCTGTAGACACATACGGTACGTTAGTATTTAGGCTTTAAGCCTTCGTGGTTTGTACAAAGATAAAAAAAAAAGAAAATTTAATGGCAGATTCTACATTAGACTGGGCCAAAAAAAATACTTATAATATTTTTTTAACTATATCGAAAATATTGTTTAGAGTGACAAAAAGAAAATATCGTAAAAATTTGAGCCCCTTAAAGGAATATTTAGAGGTCCCTCTCCTTAAATTTGGATTTTTTATTTGTACTTTAATTTTGCGTCCAAGCTCTCCAACTATCGAGGTAAAAAAAAAACATTTTTTGTACATATATCTTTAGAGAATAAAATTTCTGACTAACCGTTTGCGAATAATTAAGCTTTAAACATTGATATATTTTTTACATTTAACTTTTTAATTTGAAATTTTGTAATTTATGAAAAAAAAATATAGAAAAAGACAATATGTATTTTTAAAAGAAATTTAATTTACTATAAAAAAAGGTCTCTAAATGCTTTTAAATAAAATCGTTCTTTTAAAGTTATTCACAATTTTAGTTAAGGATAAAATTAATTAACCTTTTTTATTTTGGAACCAAGTTTTTACTTGTTGGAACAAATTGATATTATAACATCATCAAAAATCATAATTTTATCAATACTATCGCTTAAAATATTAAAATTTCATAATATGTCCAAACCTATTCTAGGTTAATACCTATTTGTTATACGAAAACGTAGATTTACTTACTCTTTGACAGTTTAATCTACGTTTTTGTACAATAAATATCTATTATCCTAGGTTAATTAGGATTAGATATATTATAAAATTTGAATATTTTAAGCGATAATATTGATAAAATTTTGATTTTTGATGATGCAGTATATCAATTTGTTCCAATAAGTAAAAAACTTGGTTCAAAAATGAAGAAAACGGTAATTTAATTATTTCTTTGACTTAAATTGTGAATTACTTTTAAAAGGACTATTTTATATAAAAATAAGTTGTTTTTTATAGCGCATTTTTTTACCTCCATAGTTAGGGAGCTTTGACGCAAAAATGAAAGTACAAATATAAAATCTAAATTAAAGAAGAGGGACCTTTACTAATATTAAGGGCTTAAATCTTTACGACATCTTCAATATATGAAAAAAATCTTTTAACTTAAATAGGGTACACTGAAGTATTGTACGCATCATCTCCAAACATATTAAACTTCGCAAAACCAGACGCGGACTTTAAATATTTTTTATTATCCCACAAATAAATAAATACATGAACCCTTGTTTGTTGTTGTTAGTTTTAACTACCCTTTCGGGGTCATCCCCACCCAGGTTTCGACCGTCGCCCCCAGCCCTAAGGCTTATTGTGTCCATTATTCATTCCATAACTTGGATGGTTGCTGCTCGGTCGTTTACGCCCAAGCAGAACACCGCGTGCCCCGTCACCCATCCAAGTTATGGTCGCGCTCCTCGCTGCTTTACTTCGGTGATCGACAAGGCCGACCTGCGGGAACAAGCCATAAGCGCATGGACATGGACCCTTAAAAATGCTACAAAATAAAACAAAAGTCACAAATACTTTTCAAAATAACCACAATCAACTAAAAAGCAAGTAATCAAACACTTACCTCAAATAACTTTTTGGAAACACTACTTTTTGCACAATCGAGATTCGCGAAACCTGTGTCCGGCTCAGTATTACGGCCGATACGAGCATGACAAAGAAAAAATTATATTATTTATAATGGTGTATTATAATAATACCCTTTAAAATCCCCTATTTCTTTTTAAATAGAGCAAGTAGATAAAGACAGGCACTGTTTTCCTTCTATTCACAAAATCTCGTCAAACATATGAAACCACAACGAAGCCTTTGGTGGAAAGATATTAGTCCGGTTAAATCTGGCTAAAATAAAATATCGGCTTGTATTGATTTTTATTCAATACTAGCTATGATTCCCGGCTTCGCTCGGGAGTTGATATGAGACCCAAATAAACGTTGTTCTGAATGAACTACAAATACTCGACAACAGATGCCGCCACTACACTTAATTTCCAAGTTGAAGGGTTGGAAGAGTCCTTATATCTTTAAAAATACGCCCTTTAGGGTAAAACGCGAACTTTCTTGTTCGAGGGGGTTAAAGGGCTATCACACTATATAAGTCCCTTTATTGTATCGGGACTCCTTTTCAAGTTTTATCGGCACGCACATTTTATCAACTCAGTTTTATTATATATAATGATATGTTCCCTTGTTTTACGAAAGCAGGCAGTTTCTAAGTAAAAATACTTGTAAGTAAATGGATTGCCATTAATTTCTACGTATATTTATGTAAAAACAGCTTAATATATATATTTGTATGACAAAACCCTTTACATCGGCTTAAAGCGGCGTTTAAAAAAAAAATGTAAATAAATGAAATATCGGTGGATTTAGCAATACTTCCTATTATGCATTAACCGACTTTGTATCCTTACTTTTTCCAAAATCCCAATGTTTACCTCATATTTGGAATATCATTATTTGGTACATGGATTTCAGCATTTTTTAAAAATTATTTAACATTTAGAAAAATGAGATAACTATATACTTTCTAATAAAATCCATTTCTTAACAAGAATTATATTATTTGCGTTCAAAACTAATAAAAATAATCTTTTAATAGTAGGTACGTTAAAAAATATTTTCAATAGTCTGATTGGTAAGTCTGTGGAAGAAGAAACAATCACTTATTATGTTATTAAGATAAATAAGTAATCGTATATTAGTGCAATAATAATAAAAAGCATTTAACAGATTGGGCTTATATAAAAGCCAATGCAAAAATATTATCATTAATTGTATAACATATGGATACATTTTTTAAAAGTTAGATTTAGGAAATAAAATGAGTGTCTTTTTTTATGGAATTCTTTATTTTTTAACATTTTTTTCTTCTGGTAAGTTAAAAAATATATATATCATGGTTCAAACATGATTTATTTAGTTTTTGATTACACACGTTATTAGCGGTTATTAAAGTCTACCAAATTCGATCATAGGTATTATTATCCCTATCCTTTTAATACCAATTTTTTTTTTTTTGTTTTACAATGTATTTTATGTTTATTTTTTACTACGTTAAGAAATTAAATAAGGGAGTCGAACTATGTGCCAATTAAATTATTGTTATTTGTTGTGACTACAACCACAATATGTCTTCCAAATGAGCATTGTGGTTAATAACTAAATTGGAAATTTAGAATTTTTCAAATTTAATTTTAAAGTCATTAGTATATAGAATTAATTTAAAATGAAATGTGGTAAATCAAATGTACATTTTTTATTTCATTTCAAATCTCCTTTAGCTATGCCTTACTAGCTGCACCTACCTTAGATAAATTTTGATTATTTTCTTTATCCAATTTCAAGGTAACAACCAATGGTTTGTTGCATACTTAAGCTTACTTTTGCATTGGCTTCCAAAATATTTATACAAACCGAAAATTGCATTGATGCAGCAAAAATGCATTTAAACAGTTTTGAGATGCCCTATGGAAAATTTAATAACTTTGTAAATAAGAGCCCTCACTGTCCAAGTCAGGTACCCGAGGGTTTTTGAGGTCGTGATCACAACTATAATGTTTAAATTGACGTCCCGAATATTTGGAGCCTAGTTGAGAAAGCCGACGAACGTCACCTCCCAAATTATGCGGAAAAGGAGTGAAAGTCGGCGTTCCGCAGATACCTAGTGCGCCAATTTTTGCTTGTAATAACGATTCACGAAAAGAATAATATATTGATTTCGTAAATAAATTTTTATTAATAATAATTGTTTTTTTTTTATTAAATTTTTGGCCTGATGTTCTTTTGTAAACCCCATTCGCAGACAATCTGCATTTTCTTAAAATTTTGACATCCAGTAGTTTAAAAAGTATGATTTTTAGTAGTTTATATTAAGGTTTTGTCTTATGTTGGTAGAGATTCTGGACACCCTGTTAAATAGATTTAAAAAAAATGTTTTTCTAACCGATTTTAACCATTATATAGGTATAATTTTTGTGTTCTAAAAACTCACTATCCTAAGAAAGTGGCATTCTTAACTTGGACTGGACAAGGCCGTTATCTCCGAGAAGTTTCCTGACAAGAGTGCCAAAAGTAACCCAAAAATCACTGTAATGCCGTTTTTTGGGACGCAAAATCCGAATTTTATGGCAAAACAACATTAATTTTTTCTTGTTTAACAACAAAATTCTTATTTTTTTTAGGCTTAACACAAACTTCTTTATTTTGCTACGAATGCAAATCTTTTGAGCAAAATTGTGAACAACTGAACACAGCCAGAGTGGTTAACTGTTATGACGAAGTTGCTGATAATAATAAAAATAAAGTATTAGTTAGTTGTTTTTCAGCATTTATAAATTATACAAGTAAGTGGAACTAGTAAAAATATTGCAATTTTTTAGATTGATATACGACTTGTTGCCCCAATAGCCTTAAAAACGTAATAGTATTAATGCGAAGTTTTAGAATTGCGAGGTCAATTTAGGTTTAGTTAAACTTAACCACTACATTAAATATACATATATTGCTGTCAAGTAAATGCCAAAAGTGACAGCAATATATTTTAAATGGATGGGTTTATGTACCAGTTCAGTTTAAATGAACCTAAACTGAATTTGCAATTGTAAAACTGGGCATAATTGTTAAAACTCGTGTTGAATTTGGACACTTTTTTGGCGGGGAGTGGGGAGAAGTTTCAATTTCTTGGAGGGGATCCCGAAGTATGTAACAAAGTAATATCCTGGTATGATTTTAAAACCAAAAAATGGTCTTGAGGTCTTAAAACGAAACCATACAAACCCGTTAATATTCTTGGGGAAAGTAAAAATTAGGGCGTATTCCTGGGATATTATTATAAAAAAATTTTAATAGGTCCTTAAATTTTTCGTTTTTAAGATACAGGTTGTTAAACTTTTTAAAACACCAAAAAATTCTAAAACCCTTTTTTAGTAAATTATATTAGACTTGATATGAACGTTACTTAATTAAGCAGTTTTTGTTGTTTTTACATAGTTGCTAATAAAAGTTATAATCCCTAATTAAAAAAAAGTATATAAAATATGCCCCGAATGTTTCTTGTATGGTCCAGGATTATGCACTTTAGCGGTTTTTATTTTTTTCTGGAAAACTAAGCAAGCTACTTAAAAATATGAAAACACAAGAAAGTTGTATTTTAAGGTGTTTAATCTGGAAAAAATATAAAAGTTGCAAAAAAGTAATTGGCGTACAATTTTTGTCAATAATATTAGCCGAGATGGCCTCATAAATTAAAATGAGTTTATGTTAGGTCTAAATTAACTTTCTATTTAAAAAAATACTACAGCCAAATTTTATTAAAATCGAATAAAACATATTTAAGATATTATCAATTATATTATCTATTTACAACAATAAATCGTTGATATTAATAAAAACTCGATTTACTTTTTAAAGTTTAACACCCTGTATCTTAGAAACAAAGCATTTCCGGACCTATGTTTATATGAACTTCTTTTCGTAAAATTGGCTCAGGAACATGCTCTTAGATTTTCTTACCCAAATTAGAAAACACTCTGTATATTTAGTATAATATAATTTGGTTAAAAAACTTTTTAAAAATAACGAATAAATACAAAGTTAAAATTGTAAGGTACTATTGAAATTCTGTTTTATCAAAATCTGCGTTTTGATTTTGAGCTCCTTATATTTTTAAAAAAATTAAGAAATATTTCTTAAGTAATAAAAGATTCTTTTTTAAGTAAAAAAAAATATTATTTTCACCACTGTCGTTCGTGAGGTATATACAGATAATATTTTTTAGAACAATATTGTACGTTACTGCATTTTTCTAAACTAAAAATACTTTATTAGATTCTTGTTAAGTTTAAAGTAAATTTAATTTTTTTAATTAATAAAATAATTTTAAATTTTTAAGTAAAAAATATAACCTTTTTAATGTATTTTTAAAATATAATAGTGTCCTGCAAGAAATTAATTATCACATCAGTGTTTCAATTTTTAATTTATATAATGATTGGTAAAACAAACTATGGTATAGAGCGGGTCCTGGTAAAGACCAAAATCTCGGGCCTCCTTAATGGTGAAATACATAAGTTGTACTGCAAGAAAAACATTTATGAAGTTTAGGAATTTTTTTATGTTGATTTTATGTGGCATAGCCCCTAAAATATTTAATTTAAGTACAGCCTTTAATATATGTTTAAAACAGTTAAGATGCATATTAAGAGATAAGGGTATCCACTACTTGTGTTCATCTCGGGGACCCTAAGAAATTCCGAAAAAATCCCCATTTTTGACGGTTTTCTACAATTTACTAAAGACTGGCGCAAAACTACCATAGATTCGTGTTCCGGACATAAAATACAACAAAATGAAAACGTATATCGATCGCATGTCTAGGTCACTACTTTATTCTTCAAAAAAAAATATCGCTAAAAAATATTCAAAAATACGAAGGAAAAAGAGGGTGACCAAAATTTACCCAAACACTTAGAATAAAGAAAAGGAAAAGAAGGAAGCAATAAATATATATATATATATATATATATATATATATATATATATATATATATATATATATATATATATATATATATATATATATATATATATATTTTTAAAAGCATCCAACCCAGAGATGTGTGACCAGGAACTCGTTGTATTTTTGCCTTCTGAACAGGAATCCGTGATCACTTTAGCTCAATTATAATTTAATTAATTTAAAATTGCTAAGGAAAACCGTTAGAATTGCATTGTTTTTCGGTTTCTTAAGGTTAAAATTAGTGTCCTTATGACTGATAACGGATTTGTATTTAGGAATCAAAAATAAATCGAAAACAGATTGTTTTTATTTGTAAAGTGCGGTGTACAATTTTAAATTATTTATATTAACTGAAAGAATTTCTTAAATTTTCTTTAAAATTAAATAAGTGTTAAAAAAAAATGAATAACCTGGCTCGCGGGTCGCATATTCAGTAACAGCAGATACGCTAGACCTCCCAATTGTCGCATGTCTAGGTCACTACTTTATTCTTCAAAAAAAATATCGCTAAAAATATTCAAAAATACGAAGGAAAAAAGGGTGACCAAAATTTACCCAAACACTTAGAATAAAGAAAAGGAAAAGAAGGAAGCAATAAATATATATATATATATATATATATATATATATATATATATATATATATATATATATATATATATATATATATATATATATATATATATATATTTTTAAAAGCATCCAACCCAGAGATGTGTGACCAGGAACTCGTTGTATTTTTGCCTTCTGAACAGGAATCCGTGATCACTTTAGCTCAATTATAATTTAATTAATTTAAAATTGCTAAGGAAAACCGTTAGAATTGCATTGTTTTTCGGTTTCTTAAGGTTAAAATTGTGTCCTTATGACTGATAACGGATTTGTATTTAGGAATCAAAAATAAATCGAAAACAGATTGTTTTTATTTGTAAAGTGCGGTGTACAATTTTAAATTATTTATATTAACTGAAAGAATTTCTTAAATTTTCTTTAAAATTAAATAAGTGTTAAAAAAAAATGAATAACCTGGCTCGCGGGTCGCATATTCAGTAACAGCAGATACGCTAGACCTCCCAATTGCTTTCGGCGACGCAGAACTTCTGCTGGTGGGTCATGGTTAGTTCTGGTTAGTAAAATATTTTTTTAATTCAATAATAAAGCGAATTAAAAAAAGATTTAACTAACCAGAACTAACCATGGCCCCGATGTAACAGTATTTCATGACCGTCTGTAGCGCTTCAAACCACGAAGCGAAAATCCGAAAAGAGCTTTAGAGCGGCTGAAAGTCTAGAGCGTCCGCTGTTACTGAATATGCTCGCGGGTCCTCTTTTAAGCCCGGGCTCGGTAATTTTTGCCGCCTTCAACGCCCTTTCGTCGGTCCTGACCATATTATACTAACTAGTGAAGAATTAAATTCAATTTCATCATGCCAAAAAAGAATTGTATTTTTTCACGCGAAAACCATACATTAAATAAAATGTCAGGAAATTAAATTTATTTTAAGCTCAACCGAAATTCAACACACTAAACTGCTTAAAAAAAAATGCAGTGGCGTATAATTTTTTTCTTAAAAAAAATATTTGCAATAGATCCCTCACGACCAAAACTGCTATTTTTTTTCTAGTACGTCAAAAAATGTCTTTTATTGGTAAGAAAACGTTTCTCAAATTTCTCAAAAATATCTACATTAGTAAAAATGTGATTTTAAAACAATTGTTTTTTTCTAAATTTTAACACCCTGTGGTTAAGTAAATAGGACGTTGAACACATATTATGTTCATATGAAGTTTTTTTTAATTTTCATTGGAGAATCACCCTGTACAGTTAGTCGGTAAAGTTACTGGACATTCTGTATAAATAACATTTAAATTGTTTAAACAATATAAAAAAATCCCTTCTAGGAGGTTTCGGATTTATTTTTAAATTACATTAAAATATAAAAAACTAAACAAAAAATGATCAAGTTTGGAGTGCTTTCTAAGGACTTTTATCGAATGCGTGTTTTCAGCTTCATTGACTTGACTAAAATGTCTTGAATTTTTTCTGTTAATTTCACTTTTAAATATAGTATTGTGCATACATTTTATATCCCAGAGTTTAATTTTTTTAAATGTATCTGTTAAAAAAATACAAGGGGGCACAAAAATGCACTGTATAAAAACAAAACTTGTTAACTTCTTTTTAATTCCTTGTGTTCGAATACATTGATCTAAAACTTTAGAAATTATTTTTCGATAATTAATAAGATAGCCTACATTCATTGCCGTCCACAAAAAATGAGTTTGGGGAGGGGAACCAAATACATATAAAAGAAACACGGTTTTAGGTGATGACCAAAAAAAGGCCTTTTGAAAAACTTCTGTGGAGGCAATTGCCCCATTGCTCCCTTATGTGCGGCTTTGCTTACATCCTATTTGTTAATATGTAAATGTTACATGTTAAGTCACTGCCAATTTAATATGTGAAATTTAGGGATTAAACATTAAACATATCAATCTGTAAAAATAACATAATTCAGTTTGGTAAATTTTACATACTTTTTTAGTACGAGATTCAAATAGGAGGCGACCTTCTATTCCACTCATCTATTTACCGGATAAAAACTGCTATATATAAAAGATAGTATTTTAACAAAAGTATCGCAATAGGGTTGCCTAAAGAAATAAGTCAAGGCCATATTTAATTTTAAAAAAATTGCCTCAAAATTTGTCACACACCTTGTATTATGGCAACCCCTATATTTTTAAATACGTACGTATGCTAGGTATTAAAATATATTAAAGAAATGCTTCATATTGGTTAGGCAGACTTATTTATTGGATGGTCTTTTCGTTGGGTACACGCCTGGAAAGAATGGGACCGCATCGGTTCTGGTCCCGGGTATACGAGCTGACCCTGTTCAGCCTATTGACCCCTATGAACTGGCCTAAACCAAATAAAGAAAAACCCCCACAAACCCAAAAATTCTAATTAAACGACGACGTGTCGGTGGCAACTCTGCCACCGTTGTCAAGTTAAAAAGTAAGTTAAAAAATAAAATAAAAAATTAACTAATATTTAAATTTAAAAGGATTAAAATTGTATGCTTTTAGTATTGCAAACTGAAAATAGTTTGACATTTGTGTCATGAGTGATATAAGTAACTGGTGTATTTACTATTTGTAAGACAAAAAAAGGTGATGAATTAGTTGATTTTTAGTTTTCCTGAAGATACTTCGGTATCGAACAAAGGCAACCAAGTGTTAATTAAATTAACTGAAATTGATGCTACACAATTATCTTTATTTAAAAATATGTACGCACTTTCTTTGATTTTGCGTATTTTAGAACAAGTTTCCTTTGCTAAAATACTCGAAGCATCCCAGTTTATTCTATGATTGTTTTCAAATGCGTGTTGACAGATGTTTGCTTTATGAAATATGTATCTTTAATGTATGATCAGTGTTGCTTTATGCGTTTAGCTATTGGTCCACAAGTTTCACGTGTATAAAAGTTATTGCATTGGCAAGGTATTTAATAAATAACATTTCTCGTATTTTCATTTAGGTTGTATGGTTTTGAAAGTACGAAAAATGTTATTTATAAAATACCTTGCCAATGCAATAACTTTTATACACGTGAAACTTGTAGACCAGTAGCTAAACGCATAAAACAACACTGATCATACATTAAAGATACATAATTTCATAAAGCAAACATCTGTCAACACGCATTTGAAAACAATCATAGAATAAACTGGGATGCTTCGAGTATTTTAGCAAAGGAAACTTGTTCTAAAATACGCAAAATCAAAGAAAGTGCGTACATATTTTTAAATAAAGATAATTGTGTAGCATCAATTTCAGTTAATTTAATTAACACTTGGTTGCCTTTGTTCGATACCGAAGTATCTTCAGGAAAACTAAAAATCAACTAATTCATCACCTTTTTTTGTCTTACAAATAGTAAATACACCAGTTACTTATATCACTCATGACACAAATGTCAAACTATTTTCAGTTTGCAATACTAAAAGCATACAATTTTAATCCTTTTAAATTTAAATATTAGTTAATTTTTTATTTTATTTTTTAACTTACTTTTTAACTTGACAACGGTGGCAGAGTTGCCACCGACACGTCGTCGTTTAATTAGAATTTTTGGGTTTGTGGGGGGTTTTTCTTTATTTGGTTTAGGCCAGTTCATAGGGGTCAATAGGCTGAACAGGGTCAGCTCGTATACCCGGGACCAGAACCGATGCGGTCCCATTCTTTCCAGGCGTGTACCCAACGAAAAGACCATCCAATAAATAAGTCTGCCTAACCAATATGAAGCATTTCTTTAATATATTTTAATACCTAGCATACGTACGTATTTAAAAATATAGGGGTTGCCATAATACAAGGTGTGTGACAAATTTTGAGGCAATTTTTTTAAAATTAAATATGGCCTTGACTTATTTCTTTAGGCAACCCTATTGCGATACTTTTGTTAAAATACTATCTTTTATATATAGCAGTTTTTATCCGGTAAATAGATGAGTGGAATAGAAGGTCGCCTCCTATTTGAATCTCGTACTAAAAAAGTATGTAAAATTTACCAAACTGAATTATGTTATTTTTACAGATTGATATGTTTAATGTTTAATCCCTAAATTTCACATATTAAATTGGCAGTGACTTAACATGTAACATTTACATATTAACAAATAGGATGTAAGCAAAGCCGCACATAAGGGAGCAATGGGGCAATTGCCTCCACAGAAGTTTTTTCAAAAGGCCTTTTTTTTGGTCATCACCTAAAACCGTGTTTCTTTTATATGTATTTGGTTCCCCTCCCCAAACTCATTTTTTGTGGACGGCAATGAATGTAGGCTATCTTATTAATTATCGAAAAATAATTTCTAAAGTTTTAGATCAATGTATTCGAACACAAGGAATTAAAAAGAAGTTAACAAGTTTTGTTTTTATACAGTGCATTTTTGTGCCCCCTTGTATTTTTTTAACAGATACATTTAAAAAAATTAAACTCTGGGATATAAAATGTATGCACAATACTATATTTAAAAGTGAAATTAACAGAAAAAAATTCAAGACATTTTAGTCAAGTCAATGAAGCTGAAAACACGCATTCGATAAAAGTCCTTAGAAAGCACTCCAAACTTGATCATTTTTTGTTTAGTTTTTTATATTTTAATGTAATTTAAAAATAAATCCGAAACCTCCTAGAAGGGATTTTTTTATATTGTTTAAACAATTTAAATGTTATTTATACAGAATGTCCAGTAACTTTACCGACTAACTGTACAGGGTGATTCTCCAATGAAAATTAAAAAAAACTTCATATGAACATAATATGTGTTCAACGTCCTATTTACTTAACCACAGGGTGTTAAAATTTAGAAAAAAACAATTGTTTTAAAATCACATTTTTACTAATGTAGATATTTTTGAGAAATTTGAGAAACGTTTTCTTACCAATAAAAGACATTTTTTGACGTACTAGAAAAAAAATAGCAGTTTTGGTCGTGAGGGATCTATTGCAAATATTTTTTTTTTAAGAAAAAATTATACGCCACTGCATTTTTTTTTAAGCAGTTTAGTGTGTTGAATTTCGGTTGAGCTTAAAATAAATTTAATTTCCTGACATTTTATTTAATGTATGGTTTTCGCGTGAAAAAATACAATTCTTTTTGGCATGATGAAATTGAATTTAATTCTTCACTAGTTAGTATAATATGGTCAGGACCGACATCATACATTAAAAAGACAAAATTTCATAAAATCAAAAATCTGCCAGGAATGTATCCAACAAAAGACCATCTATTAAAATATATATTTTAAAATAATGTAAAATGTACCAACATTTTTTTAAGTTTAAAATTTAAAAATTTACTACAACTTTATTTATTAAATTGAAGAAACAAATGTACTTATATATTAGTACTTTCATGTAAAATAAAAAATGAAAATTGACATTATACAGGGTTACCTCAAAATTTTAAAACCTTTGGTCATAGCTTTGACCTATTGTTTTTAGAAACCCCATGGCAATACCTTTGTTTAAATACTATTTTAATATAAAACAGTTTTTATTCGGTAAACAGGTGGGTGAAGGTCGCTTCCTATTCGGATATTAGACCATTTAGTTTATCGATAAAATCAATAAATTTTACATACTTTTCTGCAAATTTTACAAAAATCATTTTCTTGTACTTGCTATGCTAATAAAAGTGGAAATTAGTTTATATTGATAGCCTGTTTAATAAATAATAGAATACTTACTGTTTTCAGATACCTATGATTTTCTGGGGAAACCCGAGAGACAATGATACTGGAATTTATAGAGGTTGCGTGTATTGCCACCAAATTATCCTGAATATTGTTCTTGGTTTCAAGAGAACGTCAGGAATACAAAATATTTCAATGCAACTCATGCTAATCATGTAACACCTCAAGGTGTAATCGAGAAATTTTTGATATTACAACTGGAACCATAATCGGAATGGCAAATGATTCAAATTCTTCCGCATTATCTTTATTTATACTTATTATTGGTCAGTGGCTTGTTATATAGTTGTTTAAAATAAAATCGTACATTTTATTATTTGCCATTTATAACATTTTTTCTAAGTAGGGTTACGACAACAAAGAAGTTCTTTTAATCGACAAAAAGGAAACGTTAGGATTTCTCTTAGATGGATAAGCTCAGAATCTAATGTTAGGATCCTGGTGAAATCGGGAGAAAACCTAAAATTTTTAAAACTTGTACATATATTATGTATTTTATTAGCCGACTTCATTATTATACCACCAGTTAAGCCTTGTCAGTATTTCTAGTTGAAGACGCCTAGGTAGTTAGATCATATACCTACTAGAGGCTGCAATGCTGCTCTGCGCGAAGAGCTTACATAAGAAAAAGGTGCGAAGTGTTTTTAGTGTATGTTTACCGATAAAATATTAATAATAATAAACAAATAAAATAACATTTAAAAAACCAAACCTACAAAAAAACTACATAAAAGGTAAAAAGAAATGATTTAAGAAAAATTAATTAAAAATAAAATGACATATGGGTTAACTGGGTTAACAAGATAATAATAACTAAATAAACAAAAGCATTTATATTATATTAACATACCAGGTGTAAACAAACTTATTAGACAAGCCATAACTCCTTGCCTCTTTGACATTAGCAAAAATGAGACTTACTATAGGTAAATGATATTGCAAACAGAAGAGTTTTCGCATATTTCCTACTTTTCAGTCACTGTGGCTCGAGATGCCACTGGACTTATTAAAAGTAATTAAGGGAATATTAAATTAACCCATTAATGCCATGAACACCATTGCAAAATTAAAAACAAAATTGAGCTGGAATATTTAAGATATTTTTTTAGTTTTTACTTTTTTCTTCTATATTATAATATTTTTTGCCATGCAATGATTTTTTTTCAGTTATTATTAATGTGTATCAAATTGTCTTATATAAATGGATTACTGTTACGGCCAATTAAAGTCGTTAATTATTTTTTTCATAATTATGACAATTAAGTCATTAATCATTACTATTATTTTTTAATAACGCCTATAAAACGAAATTGCTATGGTAATTAAAGTCACTTTATAGGATCCGTCTAATTACTGCTATTAAAGGTGTAATAGAACCTGCAAAAGACTGCAATAACAGTTATTAAATAATATTAAGAAATTTCTATTATAATAGGTTTTAATTAATTTGCAAAGTTAAGGTAATTAAATTACATTATAGCACCCATTAAACCCCTTTACTATAATGTTCTTTAATAATACTTATTAAATCAAGTAATAAAAATAATTAAGAACATTAATAAAATCTACATTATGTTTAATAATTTCAATTAACCCAGTTTAAAGAAATGATAAGGTTTTTATTACGAATTAAACCGAACGACTCCGATCCTGACCGACCAGCCCTAAAAATCCAGTCTGCGGGTTTATTCCATTCGTGGTATCGGGGTTGTCAGCACGTTTTCAGTCTTTTCGATACTTACCTAGATCGTACTCGTTTCACGTTTGCGCAGTTAACAAAAAATCATTGTCAGGTGTTGTGTTTTATATGTCGTATGCGTAAGTGTTGTGATATGTTTTAATCGAGGTTTTAATATTGAAAATGGCAATCTAACTTTTCCACATTTTAAATGTATGTAACTTTATTTCATAAAAATGTCTTTTAAAGAGCTTTACAATTGGGTGATTTGGTATGTAATTTCCACTACACCTACCTACATGACTAAGCTTATGGTAGGTTAATTGCGTGATATTTTGTCAGATAGAAATTCTGGCTAATGTGTAAACAATAAAAAATTCTATTAGACATCAATTTTTGACCGTTTACATTAGCCAGAATTTCTGTCTGACATAAATATCATGCAATAAATGTCAGATCTAAACCTACCATTAGACTGTAGATATAATGGAAATGATATCTATTATTTTTTAACCCTAAATGGTCCTATTTTTTGAAAACTAGTAAAGATAGATATATTAAATGTATTATAATTTTTAATGGTTGCATAATATACAGGTTGTCTCATTTAAAAAAGTATGTTATGTCAATATAAAGTTGTTTTTGATCATTTTTTTTAAGTTAATAAATAAAACAGTTATAAGACATTTAAAATGTAGACAAGTTAGATTGGACGCACTCTACAAATTATTGACTTTAAATGGATCTCTTATTTAAGTTAGTTTAGTTTACATAGTTTTTTACATAAAATTAGTCGTTTTTGTTGTACTTTTTTTATTTTCGAATAAAACATGTACACATTATGTATGTATTTTTCTTTAGGTATCCACAGTAAAGTACCTGCAATCAGTGTCACACAGAAAGTCTGTAGAATCTTTTAAAATGTTATTATGTCGTTTTATTTTCAAATTGTTTTTACATTAGTAGCCTTTAAAATTAAGTACTTTATTTAAATTGTGTTTATCTATTTATTCATGTCAGTTATGAAATACTTATTAAGTTTTTCATTTTGCATAACGATATTTCTTTAATTTGGGTAAAGCAGCTTATTAAAAACGAAAAATAATATAATTATTCTGCAGACTTTTGATACACACTGTCTAACCTAAATGCTGATTGGAATTAATTCGATATTCACATTTATTGGGACCTGCAAAGGATAAGATAATAAGCTGAAATCAAATTACTGCAAAGTTGTAATTTTAGAGTTTTATAAAATAGATATCTGTAATTTTGCCTCTACATTTGTTTGTAAGTTGTGTAGTTTGTTACAATCATGTACCGCTGAATATAAACGAGTTACTTTTCATTAAATAAAATTTTTGTGTCTCTATCTTTTCCCCATTGATAAAATTTGTACCTCATATTAAAAATTTAAACTAATGTAAAGTTGAGGTAAAATGCATTTATTTGACAGATTCATATCAAATAAGAAACGTAATATTAAGTATATAAAAACAAAAAACTTTTTGTTTTTATATATCTTATTCGTTTGGAAACTATGCAATTTAAATTTAAGAACTGTAACTCTTATTGCTTTCAAAGTCCCAATAATGTGCAGTATTTTATTTCTGTGGTAAGATGGCAAAACCCGATATGTCACGTTTGGTAAAATGTTAAAAAGAGATCTTTAACTCTGATATGTCCTGAAAAAAATCAATTTCAGCAGCTTTATTTTGCAACTAATTGTTTTTATATTAGTTGCAAAATTTAAATACTGTACTAAAATTGTGATTTTAGGACGCATCAAAGTTAAAAAGATCTCTCCTCAACATTTTACTAAAAGGACATATCGGGTTTTGCCATCTTACCACAAATTTAATTCCGAATTTTCAAAAAACAAAAAAATGGTGAATGTGCACACTAATTAAAGTCCTTTAATTACCCCCAAATCGGTAATGCTTGTTCATAAGCGCCTTTTGTGTTGGTGCAGTTTTATTAGTTTTTTTCTTTTATTTCCTCTATACTCTGTTCACTATAAATTGAGAAAAACATAAGAACATCATTACGAGCCCGTTTTACAATAGAAAATTTGATATTTTAAGTAAGGTTATGAACAATGTCATGAATGACTTTAACAGACGTCAAACAGTAAAAAGTGTCAGAATTTGTTGTCATGCTCGTTTTTAAATTATTTATATAAAAGCTGTAGAATATGTAGTGAAAAATTCAAATTATATCGTTTTAATGTGTTCCTAAAACGTTTTTTGTTTTAAAGAGTGAGAATTCAGCACAAGTTTAATTTTTAAATTGCCAGTGATGTGTTTGCTAGGACTCCAGAAGATATATCCACTAAATTAGCAAAAGCATATCTCGTTTAAAATATGTGTTTAATGTAACAAATATTTAAGTGCAGTTTAGACACTAAAATAGTATAATGTGTTAAAATGTATTTTGGTTTTAGAAATATATAAAAAAAAGTAAACACAATTTAATGTTAAAAATATGTCCCAATAAATAGTAAGTTATTTAAAAAAGTTGGTATTACTTTGGTATTACTGTACCCTAAAAATTAAATATGTTATATTTATATAGCCTAATTTCATTGCATTTTACTCAGTCTCCAAGTATTTTACATTTTACCTTAGTCTTTTATAATACTCAGGTGATTAAATTTGCCTTTATTTTATTCTAACTTTTTTGCCCATTATCTAACTAAATACATCCATATAACTGTAAATGCTTAATAAGGTTTTAAAACATTTGTATTAAATAATTCGTTGGTTTAATATTTAGGTCCATTTTTACTACTGGTTGTTTTTTTTTTAGGAAAAAAATTAAACAAATTATTATTTTACATTAGTTAGCAAAGCCGGAATAGGCTTAAGAGTACTTTTTACACTAAACTATGTTAGTTATAGTAATTTATTTAGCTTTTTTATATTTATAAGTTCAAATTAAAAGAGATTAGAAAGGCACACCTAAGTCAACTATGGAATAAAAAAAATCTAATTTCATTTGATTGAGACATTAATTTATTTTTCAGAATTTTTTGTTTTAAACACTAACACCTTAAGGTTGGGCAATCAACGTTTGCATTGAAACCTTTTTTGATATATTGCCACGTCAGTATAGCTTTGTCGTTTCTTTTAGACCGTCTTCTTGCCACGCATTGGCAAAAATTGCCCATGGAAGTTTTAAAGTGGCACGAAATGTATATGCCTCTTATGAACAAACAATTTTACTTAAATTGTATAGTAAATTTACAAGAAAACACATCTTAATTTATTTATGATATTTTAATGTCATATTATACAACAATTAATTTAAATATTGGTGGCTAATTTTTTTGAAAAAACTGGTGTACAGTTTTTCTTATTTCTGGCCTTCATTTTTTCGTCAATGTTGTCCCATAGTCCCATACTTTTTGGAAGCATTTTTAAGAAGAAAAACGGCTGTCTGTTTTATAGGCTGCCAGGACTTTGTGAAACGTAGCTTTAGAAACACCTAAAAAGTACACAAAAACTTATATTACTAAAAATAATTTATCCATATATATTGACGTGACCTTTTCCGGATTCTGAAAAAATAAAATGTAGGCGCCTGGCTTACATTTTTTAGGTTTACAATCAAATTTAATAGTACTATAGAGTTCTTAATTCGTGCATACAGTGAGTTTCTAAACAATGCGAACTATTTAGGTGGTGATTTCTTGTTCAAAATACCAAGAAATCACCTCCTAAAATCTTTCACATTTGTTTAGAAATACCCTGTATAAGGGTACAGAACTTTTAAGTAATTTTAAGTGTTGCTTAACTATAGCAACTTTAATTTTTGTAACTTTTAATATTATATCTATTTCCGTTAATTTTTGCTTATGTGTAATAGTGTAATATATTTCTTAAATGAATAATTATTTTATTTTGGTTGCCCATTTAAGTAGGAAATAAGGAAAATCTATGATATAGCATTTTTAAAATATGTTTTTAGAAAATCAAAAGTATTTACTAAACAGCGCTTTAAATTTTGCCAGCTTTACACGTCTTAGAGTAGCTAAACTTAGGTAGGTAGCGCAAGTAGATAAATAAAAAAAGTATATATTTTTTTAGTTACTTGATTTACGGCCGTATTCCGCGAACCCTCAGACAAACATTTGGTAACTTGTTCAAGCTACTTTAAAACGTGTAAACCGGGATTACCAATCATAGGAAAATAGTTTAACATAAAAATATACAAGTAGTGTTAAAATAATTTATTTAATACAAATTTTAAGCTTTAAAAAACATACTCATCATGTCAGCTCAATGCGTTTAATTGACTTTCAGTGTATTAAATACTAGCAGATAGTGATTAGACAAGGAATACCTGCATGTAAATATTCCAGATAGACTGATGCATCGGTCTTGCTTTGTTGTTGCTTTAGGCCATTATCTTTTTCACACAATTCTTCATAAATGATTTAAAGTTGCACAAAGTGTATAGATATCACTTTTATTTTATTTATTTTCTAAAAAGAAACAAAAATGCTTTATTTTATTAGGGTTTTAAAACTGAAAAATCGAAGAATAAACCTTTCGTACCATTATATGTAGGCAAGTGATTCATTACGGGGTAATTAAAAAATATATAAAAAAAACTTTATTAACTACTATTTATTATCATACGGAAGAACTATATCTTACATTTATTTTTTAAAGATTATGGCTTTCAAATGTTGGCCTTAACTGCGCCTAACATGGTCTGTTCTTAAGCTCTCATTTCCGAGCGCCAAATTAATTCGTTAGAATCATCACGTACACTCGCAGCTACTGCCGCTATATTTTTTGCACTACGTGTTGGACGTGGCTCATTTGGTCAAGCATTATCCAAAAATGAAAATTGGAGTCCAAATTTTTGTGATGGTACAGCCAATAGTCTGGACCATAAGTTGCCCGAAGCGAACGAAACACATTTCTCGGAGAACGATGATTTTCATAATACAGTTGAACAAGTTTTAGACGTTGTGCCGGGGGCTTGGTCTTCTGTCAACCAGTACTGAACACAAATACCATAACAGTTTGAAATTTGGACCCCTCATCTATCCAAAAATACGTAATAGAAAAAGTACCTCTAAATTAATCACCCCTTACAATATATTTTTTTAGGAAATAGCTTCGTTTATTGGTAAATATAGGACCACTTTTTACATGTAAACATATTATTAATAAATGTAAGTAATATAAATATTTACCACCATATTCTCCTGCAATTTCTGCATTATTTGTCCTGGTAAAATGTGGGGTGTTTTTCATAAAAACTTTAAAAATATTTATGAGCATTTTCTTCACCCCTGGACACATTTCTTTTATTGGCCGTTTTTTTGTTGGTAACAAATTCCTTTATTTAGACGTTGATGGCTCACATTCCATTATAACAGATGCAATAATAAAATATACTCACAAATAAATACAGAATAATACAAATAAAACACAAAAAGGTAAAATTATCACATAAAAAGGCAAAAAGTTAACTGACAAGTAAAATTTTTTTTGACGTTAACTCTACCACCTTGATTATTTAAATATATTGGACGTTGCCAATATGTCAAAAATTAAGGGATTATTATTGGCATACCGTAAATTTTATAAATATAAAATATAAAAACATCATTATTTTTATATAAATTTACAAAAGACAAATTTTTTAATATAACAACCACCTTTTAAAGTGTAAAAAAGTTTTTTTAGACAATTTAATAAACATAAGTAGTATTTTTATATAAGTATAAAAAACTGGCAACATACTAGAATTGGTAATAGTAATTTAGGAAAATCGTTTGGTGAATGTTTATGCTTCAGAACTTATTTAATTACTCTAGGTGTATTTTTATTGAAATTAAACCTCTTAAATTATTTAAATTAACTTTTTGCGTAAAATATTTTAATAAAGTAACTTAAAAATAATGAATAAAGTGCATAAAATGGTTAAATTAATATGGTTTACTTAAACTAAAGTACTCAGATCTCACCAAATGAATTAGGAATTTTTTTAACGTTCCGGAACGCGCCATTAATTTTAACTTTTTGAAAACCTTCTCTGTCAGTTTTGACAAACTTTTCGCCAGTGTAATAAGGTCTTTAAATTGACCAATAGGGTGTATTTTTGTTCTATTGTTTTTGCTTTCGTCACTCTCAATTTATAGTGAACAGAATAGGCTCTTATGAAAACAAAAAGTTCTTCGTTCGTGCATAGCCAACTTCACAAATTGGCGGACAACACTGCATTAAAATATGACACATTTGTCAAAGTCAAGTATACTTTTTATCTCATTCAAACACATAAATATTAAAACTTGCTACACAATTAAGATTTGAACTCTAAAGTTAAAACTAAAATAAACTGATCCACTAATGGTGTAAATCTAACGGTAGAAACTAGGTGAAATTTGCAAAAGAGACAACCCACAATACACCAAAGAATTGCCAAAGTAAATAGTGAACATGTGATTCCACTTAACCTTACTTTACAGTTTAAAAAAGTATATTATATTATTTCTATTTTATTATCAATATTAAAATAATATTTTGCTTTGTAAACAACATGTTGAACATGATGTGGAATATTACCTAGTAACTGTGTTCTTTATCAAGAAGTAAGGTACCAAAAAAGGTATGTTCAAATAACCCTATAGGTATTTATATTGTTTTGGTTCCAATTTTTTGTTATTTTTAGCTTTTATCAGAGACTGGTAGAAAGATCCAGTCATATAAACAGCATAATTTGTTACTACAACTAACTAACTACAAATGACACGGCAGGTAACCCTAGAAAGACATGAAATGATTGATCAAACTTAAGACCATGTTCAGATAACAGACAAAGTAAGTCCTATAAAAATAACTTATAACATTTGGGTTAAACAATAAATTTTGTTGCCACACTGATTAATAACTTGCTATTTAAGTTAATTTTAACATGAGTGCACTTTTAAAATGGGAGAATAAAAGCAACTGTGAATAAAATTTGCATTAAAAGTATACTAATATTTTCCTTAAATCATTACAATTATACATATGATACTGTCCAAGTTTCTTACGTACTTCTCAAGTACCTTAACTTGTGTATTCATGTCTTTTCTTGCTTTTACTAGTTCATTGTTCGAAAATCCTTACGTAACCTAACCGAAACCAATGATCTTTTCACAGGAGCAATATTTTCTTTACTTAATGGCTTTTACTCTTTCTATTATAATTTTTATAGGTACTCTACAATGTCCTAAGTTAATCCTAATAAGTTAAATGTTGTTTTTTATATTTTGTTCTATTTTATAGAAAAACCTACATTTGCTTATTTAAACCTGAAATTTGTATGTTTTTATTTTAGGTGACCAGATTGTAAAATCATTTGTATTATATGGAACTTACTATGAAGTGTCTGGATTTAATTGCTTTTTCAAGCGGGAGAAGTGAATTAAGAATATATTCTATATAAACTGGGAATATTTTCAGGAGCCCATGCACCTTTTGCTAACCTACTTGTTTATAATGCAAAAATATTCTGGCACAAAAACAATGTTTATTTACTATAATATACCTTTTTATTGTAAGTTTAATAATTAAAATAAACTAAACACGACAAAATATTATTGATTGTTTTTATTATTTTTTTACAAATTACAGAAGCTTTATAATTTATAATGTTAGTCACCTTGGGCTTCATTATTTTATTTATTGATCATTTGATATTATTCTTGAACTATTATGCAATGTTGATGTCTTCTGGCACGGTCCTAAGGTATGTATATTCGTAGTCTTCTAGAATCCTACAAATAAAATTATTATTAAATAAAAAATTAAAAAAAAAAGACAACTGGCAATAAAAGGTTTTGATAATTTACTCTTTAAAATCATATAAGTATCAAATGTTTTTTACCATCTTTGGGTATTTATATCAACTAATAATTGGTATGTACTAACAATTTACAGTAATTGTCTCCAAAGTGGCAGCAACTACGATCCTCTATTTTTACTATATTCCCTTCTTTGCACAAAATTCTTGATATAACACTAAATTGACACATAAATATTTTATTTACCAGCAAAAATCTTTTAAAACCTCTTTTAATAGGTTTATGTTTATGTCTTTTTATAGTAAATTAAAAGATTTATTTTAAATTAAGTCACTTGTGACCACATCTGTGACAGCTTAAAATGCATGGTTGCGGCATTTAGGGGTAAAAAAATGCAATTTGGCAAAAACGTAAAGTAAATAAAAACATGTTTTTAAAGTTGTTTATAAAATATTGTATTCCCATTTAGTGTTATATTAAGAATTTTGTGCAAAATGACGGGGAATATACAGAAAAATGAGGATACTTCATTTTCAATTTTAATGAGGGATATTTTAAAAACAATAAGTTTCCGACTAAAACTTCTTTCGGATTTGTGATTAACGCCCCAAAAGCCTCTGTAAATCAAATTATTTGGTCAAAATCGGAGTTGGTCCCACTTTCGAGACAATTACCCAATTTGCATAAATAAGACAAATATTTTTTAAAATATTACCTTTTAAACTAAAAAAAATTGACCATAAATGTTTTTCTAAATATGATTTTACTTTTAGTTTAATACTTACCTTAAGTGATATTTTAATGTAGTTTGCTAATCTCCATTTCCAGTCTTTGTCCTTATCAATGACCTTTTGTCCTAATCTAACATTCTGTACAAGTACTCAACACTCAATAAAAGCCTTTTAGAAAGTATGAATGGAAGGTGGTATAAAAATTATATGCAATAACTTGTTAGATAGTTACTTTTCCAAAGCAATAAGTAATTTTTCATAATTTTTCTTTTCAATCTATATTTTGACAACTGACATATTAATTTTACTCCAAATGAGCTTCAGGCTACCGCTTTCACGCTCTTTTTGCGCTTTTGCGCCGACGGAGCTGCAGGAGACCGCTTCGAACCCTTTTTGGTTATAGGTTATGTGATTTAGGAACTATTTTGCTTACAAATGATTTTTCTGGCTGCGGAGGACCATGTTAATTATTTATTTGCTTCTTGTATTTCAGTTAAACTGTATATTTTGATTTTAATAGCTTAGTTAACCGATTTTTTCAACTTTAATTTCACTTTAAAGGAATTTTAGGTTATGTAATGACTTTGAATTTTGTCAGATGTCAGATGGTAATACAGATTTCTGTTTTATGACCGCCTGTTTTGAAAAACAAGTGAAGGTTATTCGTTCGTTAAAGAAAACAGATGAAGGTTATACGCTCCTGGAACGAATACGTTCAGCGAACGAATGAGTTCAATTTAGTGGAATTGAGTTCCAGTATATGCGACAGTTGTCATTTTCCACTACCGCCTCAATGTCTCCGGGCGAAACGGCAGTATTGCTGTTTCATCGATGCCGTAGTAATGCCTCAGGTGATAGTAAAGTACCCGAACGAGCGTCATTATGCCGATGAATGTAGCTATTGACAGCATGCACTGGACAAGCTGACAATAGATGCATAAGGGTTTCGGGTTGCTGTCGACAGGCTCGACATGCGGTGTCAAGAACGTTGGAAAATTGGCTTCGGTACACCAATGTGTTTATCACCCCATCTTGGCATGCTAGTAAGAATCCTTCGGTCTCAGACTTAAGCTCGGCGGATTTCAAAAACCCAAACGTAAGCTTTCGAGATAGATCGAGTCTATTGATGTTTCTGTAAAAGACTCCGTGCTGCGGCTTATTGATGTGATCTTCTAAGAGCATCCGTTGTTCGGCTCTTTTAACTGCAGCTGTTACAGCACTAGACTCCTGTCTTATAAGTGATTGGTCGTCATTAGAATCTATTTCAAATCTGAGACCGAATTTCTCCGCGGCTCGCTCGGCTGCCTTGAACAAAAATGCTCCAACATTGGCCATCTCATGTTCTTTTACTAACTGCAGCAGTGGATCCGTGCTTTTGGCAACCTGACAAGCAAGACTCAAAACCAAACGATCATGCATACACTCCAAGCTTAAAAGGCCGCGACCTCCCTGATGGCGTGAGAGGTAAATGCGGGAGACTGATGAGCGGGGATGGATGCTGCGGTGAAGATGCATCATTTTTCGTGTGCTAACGTCCAGTTCGCGCAACTCTTCTCGCGTCCACTTAACTACTCCAAACGAATAAAGCAATACAGGAACTGCCAGCATGTTAGTTGCAGCAACCTTATTCAATCCTGATAGTTCGGATTTCCATATTTTCCTTAAGCGTTGCCTGTAATTGCTTCTCAGCTCGGTCTTTACAGCTTTAACATCCTGAGTACGATTTTGGTCGATACCTAAATATCGATACGTTTCGTTATTTTTAAGCGGACGGAGAATCGCGCTGTCAGCAAGTTGATCAGCCTCTAAATCGTTACCATTTCGGCCCTTCACCAGCCTAAGTTTTGCACATTTGTCAAGTCCGAACTCCATGCCAACATCTTTGGTATATTCGTGAACCACTTTAAGAGACTGTTGTAGATCTCGCTCACTAGTTGCATAGAGTTTCAGGTCATCCATATAAAACAGATGGGTTACCTTACGCTCCCTTCTTCCTGGTGGTCCACAGCAATACCCCCGAGTCTTCCGAAGAGACACGGATACGGGAAGCAGCGATATACAGAATAATAGAGGACTTAGTGAGTCGCCCTGAAATACGCCCCGTTTAAATGTTATGGGATCAGTAATGATTTTTTGTGCTCCAGATGTTATGGAGAATTTAGATTTCCAGAGCGGCATCAGCTGTTCGGTGCAACGAATCAGGTTACGAGCAACCTTGAGATCTTTAAGCAGATGCAATATTAATTCATGCGATGTTGTATCAAAAGCTTTTTGTAATCAATCCATGCCATACTGAGGTTGCGTTTGTATTGGATTGAGTCTTGTGTGATGCATCTATCGATTAAGAGATTTTCCCTTGCAACCATTGATTCCTCTTTTTCCTCCTCGCTGCTCCCCTATATCAGAGAGAATAGGATCTATTGCACTCAGTATTCTAGAATACAAAATTCTAGTAAAAGCCTTGTAGCTGGTATTAAGGCAAGTGATTGGTCTGTAGTTCTTCGGCTGTGTTAGATCTCCCTTTTTTGGTATTAATATAGTCCGGCCTTCTACAAACCATTCAGGAATTGGTGTGTGTCCATTAAGCCACGAATCAAAAGATTCTGGCCAAATGCGGATGGGTACTGGGGAATTTCTTCCACGCAGGAAGTTATTAATGCCATCCGGACCCGGTGCGAAGAACTTAAAAAAACATAATTCGTACAAAAGCTTCTCTTTATTTTTATACAAAAAACGACTGTCTGTTTTTCTTTAAAATTAGCAAAAATAGTTTGTTTGTTGTTTATTCGCAATACTGGTAATTGGACTTTTGGAACCATTTAAATCGCACAAATACAGTTAATAAGACAAATTTTTGTTTCGACTACCCCCAGAAAAAGGTACATTCTCTATTCTTATTTTTTGTAAATTTAATCAAATGCCATTAATAAATTCCAAATTTGCAAAAAATTGCGGCGTTAATGATGTTAGTCCTACTATACACCGGTCATGCTTACGATGCAAGGGTCAGAGCAATTGGGTAGTTTTATTTACTTGGTTTTTTTTAACATTGGTTGATATTAATTTGGCCGCCCCTAAATTCGTCCCCCGTTTAGGATCGGCCCTGGACGTAGTTCTCGCTTTTGTAAAATAAATTTCATTTAGGACCATGCGTTTATTTTTTCTTATATTAAAATAAACAAACAACAGTTATTAAAAACCTTAATCAGAACATTATGTAATTTGTTAATAAATCTTTATCATCATTTTTATTTCCGTATTTGCTTAAATTTTCCATAACTTTACTGTAAAATGATAGCTTTTCCAACTCTTCCCAGTTCTCTTCAAAATTTTTGTCTAGCAAGGTTTAAAGATATTTTAATTTTAATTGGCCTATATATTTTGTTCTTTTAAACGGCATATAACTGTATTAAAATTATTGTTGTAATGCCTTTCTCCACGTATGAAAATATGTATTGTAATTGTATAAATGTAAAATTAATTCCAGGATGTCGTGGGATTTAGATTGTCTATAATATTTTGCTTCTAGTAACAAACAAGAGCATATTTCGATAGGAACTAGGTATTGTAGCTACTGGGTTTTAAGATGTTTATTGCTTGTTTTCACAAACTTTTTAGGGGTTCCCTAACCTTTTTACACTAGCGGGAGCAGGGTCTTATATGACCTTTCACACGTTAAGAATCCGGAAAGTCGGCAAACTCAAAGGCTCTATACAATTTTTATTACTTTGTCCGGCTCATCCGGCTTAGTGTGAAACAAAGGTAACGCTAGATAAAAAATAAGTTAATGTTAGGTGTCGTTTTTGTTTCTACCAACCTCAATATTTACCTAAATCGTCTTAGAAACGTTCTAAAATAAGAAACCGAAAATTCTCCACCTAAAAGGTTCCTAAAAAGAAAACATCCCATTAAAGAAATGAAATAATATATTCTAACAAAAACACAGTTAAACGGTAATTTAGTTTAAGTAAATACATATATGCATATTAAAAAAATTGTTTAAAAGATTTTATTTTATTTGGTGCAAGCTTTTTGATTTGTTTAATAAAATGGAAATATTTGATGAAAACTATAAAATATTGGATGTAGTTCAAAATGGATTCTCAGATGAATTTTTCAGAAAAATTATTTATTTTAACGACATTTATGAATAACTTAAAATTTGTTGTCGCTTTAAGGTTAACAGAAACCCACCGTTTTGTATGTATTAGAATAAATAGAGGATCAACTAGAATGATCCAGATGACGGGTCTATGGCTTGATTTAATTTTATTAATTAAAGTTTAAATATTGATAAAATGTGTATTTACTTATTATTAAATTTAAGAAATATTGCTATAGCACACATAAGTCAGCTATTAGCATGTGTAAGATACTATGCCTCATTTTTATGAATATAAGTAGCATGATTTCCTTTAATAAGCTTACAAAGTAAATAAAGAAAAACCTATTTTGCTACTACTCTCAGTCACAGATCAAGATTAAAACGAATTCTTAACAAATATCTGTTGCAAAACAAAATCCCTAATATGTTATGCTGCGATGTTGCCAGTGATATTCAACTCACTGTAGCTAGGGTATTCCATATTTCTAAGTGGTGGACACCAAACTTTAGATGTGGAATTTTCTAATATTAGGTATACCTAACTGTTCTCTTCTTAATTAAAAGTATGTGGAAACGGTATAGAATAGCCATTTTCCTTAGTTTCACCGATAATGTAGTAAAACTCGAAGTTCCTATATTTTAAGGCATCTCTGGATAAGGCGATAATGTTACAAGCGTGCTGAGGTGTTACACCAAATAAAGTAACACCTCCAAACCTAACGATTTGATGATGTTGCCCAGGCCGGATCTATAGTTTAATGGAACTCAGACCACACGAAAAAACGGTATTAGTGAAACGATACTTGTTTTTTGGGAAAATATGTAAATTATTTTTAAACTTTGGATAAACTTTATGGCTGGTAATTTATTTTTAACTATTTTCCTACTAAGCATTTGTAAATTTGTATACCTATCTATTAATCCATATAATATGATGCGTGTTAAGTACACTAGAAATCCTTATTTATAGTGAACACAGAGATAATGCAAGTAATAAGGCTTAAAATAGACTGCAGTCTGGTTAGTTAGTGTCACTCAAATTACTAAATATTTTTCCAGCACATGGATATTTTTGGTATAGTTGTTTTAATCTCATATGCTTCACTGGGTAAGTACCTATATTAATACGATTATGCGATTTTTAAAAATAAATAGTTATGTGTTTATTTGGGCAATTTGAATATTATGACTTGAAGAAACACTTTTTATTGAAAACAGTAATGGAAAAATACTAAATATATACTCATAAACAAAATTATTGAATATTTTATGTTATCGCTATTACTGAAACACAATTTTAAAATTAACGCAGTAAGCTTATATACTGTAAAAAGCAATACGTTTTGGTATATCGGCCAGTAACAGAATAACCAAAACAAGCACTATTAGTTACGCATGTTTACATGCCGGTATTTATTATTATTATATTATTATATTGTCTCTTCCTTGAGTTGCCTATGTGTTATGTTATTTAGCTCAACCAGTTATCAGCTAATGTATTCATCTAGTAGGCTGATGTATGTATTTTCTTTTTTAATGGAGCTTGACTCAAAAGATTTTGCCTCTTAAAAAGTAATTACCAATATTTGAACGAACACTTGATAATTTTGTCCATGAGTATATATCAACAAAAAAAATAAAACGCAAAAACGACATTATTTTTAGTTATACAATCTTGTGTAATTTTACAAATAAATCTGTGAGTTACTAAACAATTCCTTTTATTAAAAAAAAATCAATAAATTTCATTGTATTATTTATATTTTCTATTTTCTATTTTTTATTAATATAAATAAAATAGAAATGTATTTTTTTTTTATTTGATATAGATAGTCTTCGTATTGGGCCAGTACTTTTACAGCTAGCAATAATATACTTTTTTTACTTTACGAAAAGACTGGTTATTGAGGTGTTAGTCGATATCGGAAAAGAATGTCGTATAAAGGGTTACGTTTAATATTATCTAAAAAGATATCAGTCCCAATTATTTTTATATAAAGTGTCTCTTAAAGTAAAAACGTTTTATAATAACTAGTTAGTTTTATGCAAGTCTATCCAGCCATCATTTTAAAGTTCTCGATGAGTACTTTAGAAACCCTAATATACGAAAGAGATTATTTTTTTATGACCGCAGAAGAACTGCATGTAACACAATACAAATATACTGTAAAAGCAACATTTAGGGGTACATATATCTGCCAGTAAATCAACAACAAAGGGAGTACGATTAGTCATCCGATCCGAAATATTTACATGCCATCTTCTTTCCACTACTAACGACTTTATTTAGCTAATTCTGTATATTTTTTTCAGCACACTAAAATAAAGTTTTTAAAACCGATTGTGCTAGAAAATCTATAAAAAGGATTATTTATCTGATATTAATTACTCATTTCTATAATGTATTAATATTTTAGGATCAACTCAAGCAGCCAACAACACTACACTCTTCTGTTATACCTGCAGTCCTAGTTCAAACCCCCAGACATGTGCTGACCCAGTTAGATATAATGCTCCTCTAACTAACTGCTCTACCTTAGTCCAAGGAAATATATCCACCTATAGAATTTACTGTCATTCCTCATTTATAAATTATAATAGTAAGTAATACAAAATATGCACTTTAACACTTTAAAAATTAATTTATTTACGTCATTTTGTTGTGGATTCTTTTTTCATGTGGGTCTCTTTTGCCATATTTAAGCCCAAAATTACCTTGCATACCTGTTTTAAAATGTATAGAAACACGTGTCGCCGTCTTGGTCGTCCGGGGTATTCCATTTCTTTTGGAGACTCCGTAATTTTTAAACAACCAACCATGGTAGCCGAATTCTTACATAAATTCAACTTTTATTAACATTTCGGCTGGCAACCCAAGTCTTTATCAAAATAAAATGGTCAAAACACTTAAAACATAGTACAAAACAATTCTTTCACGTCAAATTGCATGCCAATTAAATCGCACTGCAAAATACAAATACCAAAAAACAAAAACACCATCCTTTCATCAATGGTGGTATACATACACTGATCAAAATCACGGCAAAGTCGTAACTTGCACTGGCGAGGTACTACTGGTCACTTTACCTAATTTTTCACAAAATTCTCGTTTTTCTGTTATTTTGTCATAAATGACAAGAGCTATACATAAATATCAATTACAAAATTGTTGAAAAATTCAATTACCTACAAAAAAGGTTCTATAATAAAATCGCTAAGACCAACAATTCGTTGTGATACTTGGTCTTTAATTAATTTTACCATGAAACCTTCACAGACTATTGTCTCAAATCTTTTAAAATCTTTTTAACCCTTTGTTAGAATCACATTTGTCTATTAATTATTTTAAACGACCTTGACAGCATAAAGGCTCTATATTTAGTTATTATGTAAATATTTCTTGGTCAACTAGATAAATTAATAAATAGTTATCATATTCCGCAAAAATCATAAGTAATTAGCTATACAACTAAATCTGAAAAATGAATAAAAGAAACTTTTAACTTGAACCTAATACAGTGTGCCAACCTGATTTGTCAAGGTCATGGGAGATAATTGATGGAAATGTGAAGAAACAAAAAGATTTTAAAAGGTTGAGACAATAATCCGTGAAAAATTTGTAGTAAATTATAGTAAAATTAATAAAAGGACAAATATCTCGAGAACTGTTGGTTCTAGCGGATTTGATTAATATGAATCTTTGTAGTAAATTAATTTTTTTACAACTAGTTATCTATGTTATAATATCTCTTGTCATTTATGACAAAATAACAGAAAAACAGAGAATTTTATGAAAAAATTAGGTTAAGGTGACCAGTACTACCTCGCCAGTGTAAGTTACGACTTTGCCGCAATGGACACTTTTGTAGAGCATTCAATTCTCAAAAAACCCGAATTTGGACAAGATGATACCATGAAATGCCGCTGAGCTTTAAAATTTAAGAGGATGCGTACACGTTAAATTAGCTAAAACGCGATTCGCTGTTTTTATATATTTGTTTGAGAAAAGTTGTACATAGAAAAGTTTCTTAAAATGATCCAAAGATTATTGAAAAGTGAATTGATTTTTGGTAATGGAATTTAACACACAAAATTTCCTAAAATTACAAACCGTAAAATAACCAACTTTCCGATAATGCTTGGATCATTTTAAGAAACTTTTCAATATACAACTTTTTTCTCAAACAAATATTTAAAAACGGGAGGGAATCGCGTTTTAGCCAATGTAATCGTGCTACTCAGCATCCCCTTAATAAAGAAAGATCAAAGATCCCATGCATTTTAAATGGAAAATATTCATACGCTTTGAGCGAGTATTACATATTAATTGTTAAGTCTCTATGTTTTCAAAAGGCCTAAGGGTAGGATTTCAGAATAACCTCTTTAAGTGACTCTTGATAAAATATGTTATCTTAATAACTTTTAAAAACTAAAAAAATGCTTGCTTTTACTACGTTTTTAAATAATATATTAAGACATGGGTGTTTTCAATTAAGTAGGCAATTTTGTATTTACTTACTTTGTATAAAAATTGTAAAAAATAAAATATTTAGAAAATCTTTATGCTGGATTTAAAAAATAAGTAGATAACGCCATGACAGATAATACCATGTCAGCAAAATCTAAAATCTAATCATCATGCTTTTTTAGGACACTGGCACTAATTTGTCAATTTCGAACGACACATTAGTCCAATTAGAATACGTTTTACAATTCGCAAATCGCATTTCGTAAGTATATATGAACTACGCTTTACGCGAACCAGCCGGCGTTCAATAGGCCAAATTAGTAAGTCTATCTGTAATACTATTAAAGATTAACACTTTTTCTTTTAGATGTAACAGGTAATGGAATAAGCAGAGTCAATGATACAGGCATATACCGGGGCTGTTTTGTTTATCCACTTACAGCTTATAGGACCTGTTATCAGTTTCCTAATTTACCTCCAAATGCGACAGTTTTATCCTGTGATACATGCTCAACTACCGGATGTAATGTACATGCCTTTAATGCAAGTAAGTAAAACATACAGTCTTGTCAGGTCATAAGATATTTGAATGAAAGTGGCTTTTTGGATAGCTTAAACCCTTAGCAAAAGAGATTACTCTTGTTTAATTTCGATAAATTAAAGCGTTTTTGACAAAAATAAGTTTTTGTACGTCTAAAACATAAGGATATATCTGTTACAAATAAAACTAAAAAAACTTTTTTTACGACACAAAAAATATTGTTTACCTTTATGAGGGTCCCATAATCTTCAATAATTAGAGAGGTAGAGAATACACCAAAGGCATAAATCCTATGTCAAATTGATAAACCTAATTATTAGAAATATAACCCTATTTAATCAAGAAACTTGTTTTTTTCATGAAGCTTTAGTTTATGCACCTTTTTTTTTTGCCAAGGGTTTAGGCTATCTAAAAATGCTATTTTTATTGTTGCTTTATTTGCAGTGCATAAAAGAAATAATTAGTACTATTGTGTGTGTAAGGGTTATTACATATTTTACAAGACACAGGGGTCCCAACTTCGGTTATCTTAGTAAAAAAATATTTATTAAACCCAGTACTCTAAAAGTTATTTTGAAAAACCCATGGTATAAGGACAATATTAACAAAAGTATTACATAATTAAAGGCAAATATAAAAACTTGTTAATAGGTGTTCCATTTAAAAAATAGTTTATCAGTTGCACTGATAAGGCTGGCCAACATCACAATACTGAAATATTTTGAATCGAGCTCATTTGAGTTAGAAGTGCTGTACGTGTAAATTTTCGGGAAATTCGTTTGCAGCTTCCACTGACACTTTTCATGTTATGAAACTACCTACTGTAACTAAGCAAACAATGTTCTTGAGCCTTAGAATAAACAAGTAGTCCGTTTACTTACCACAGGATATGTATTTGTTTCTTTTCTTTTTTTGTCATTTGAATTTCATGTCCAGAGTTTAAAGGCTTTGTCCATATATATATTTTTTAACATAATAATAGTACGATACTTTTTTGTTATTTGAGATTAGCTTGAAATGGCAAAAATGTAATAGGAGAAAATGTACTATATTTGAAACTTCAGCATAGGTAATGAGTTATGATAAAAATAAGCAAGACCAAAATCAAAGAAAAACGCTTGTTTTGCTTTAACACGAAGCCGATAAACGAAGACCACTGAACATGCGTGTTCAGAAAATATTAATAAATTATAAGTTTATGTTAGGGGTATACAGGGTGTTTCACAACTTATCCGACAAACTTTAAGGGCTAATTCTACAATAAAAATATGAGAAAAAACCTTATATGAAATATGTCCTAAACGTCTTAGTTTTAAAAAAAAAAATTGGGGAGACGCGCACTATGCGCCAAAAGACATATTTTGGACATACAAGAAAAAAAAAAATTTACCAGTCTGTCGTTCATGAGGGGTTTGGAGAAAATATTTTTACCAAGAAAAAAATGGTACGCTACTGCATTTTTTTCTAAAATAAAAATATTTAGTAGAATGCCCTTTAGTTTGACACAACTTGATTTTTGTCTTGTTTTATTTATTGCACGGCTTTCGCGTAAATAAATAAAAACCATTTCTCGAGCACGGTCCTTTCTTATGGATAATATCAAATTATACAGTAAAAAATTACCTTCTATATTTATTCTTTAATTACCATGCCAAGGAAATGGTTACCTCTGGTTCTGGTAAAATACAAGAAAGAGATATTTTACCAGTGTCGTCCATTAGGTTTTAGGGTAAATATTTTTGCGAAAAATGGTACGCCACTGCATTTTCTAAAATAAAAGTCTTTTTTTAAATTCCCATTTTAATTTAGAACAAATTTGGTCCCTTGACTTTTTGTTTGATGTACGGTTTTCGCATAAATAAATTAAAGCCATTTCTCGGCATGGTCAAATTTCTATTTAATTTAAGAATAAATAACGAAGATTAATTTTTAATGTAGAATTTTATATTAGGAATATAAACTGGCCATGCTAAAAATGGTTTTTATTGATTCACGCGAAATCTGTACATCAAATCAACAAAAGTCAAGAAATCAAATTTGTTCTAAAATTAATGGGGATTTAAAAAATATTTTTATTTTAAGTAAAAATGCAGTGAGCGTACTTTATTTTTTTCTTAAAATGATTTACCCTAAACCCCTCATGGACGACACTGGTACAAATTATTTTCTTGGTATGCCAAAAATGTCTTCTGGTGCAAAGGGTGCGATCTCCCAAATTTTTAAAAAATATATAAGTGGGTATAAAAGTTATTATAAAAACAATATTTAAAAAAAATAACACCTCGTAGGTTCGAAAACTAAGACGTTTAGGACATATGTTCATATAAAATATGTTTCCTGTTTTTATGTAGTTTAGTTATCTCTCAATGTTTTGCATTTGTTTGAAACACCAGTTCAAGAAAAATTATGTTAAATGGTGTATAGCCAGATGGAAGGAATGCGGAAAAAAAACTGAAGTTGCTTTTAAGATGTTGCCAGATTTTCATCCTACTGCTGAGAACCTATTTTACACTTTTTAAATATAAAATTTCATATTTTATAAAGTACTTGTTTACACCTTGGTATTGATTTATTTTTAATTCCCTAAAGATATTTTATTTTATTGCTCTATTTTCTTAGAGAAACCGATTATACTATGCTTTAATATTCATATCGTCCTTAAAATATTTTTATATTCTTAATTTCCGACAACAAGGCAGCCCTACCAAGATAACCACTGAAATAATGTTTACTGATTGGTTGCCGCTGGAATGAGCCTCCAAAGAGGTGGAGCCTCGCATCAACATAGACGGGGAATGGTTTGGAATTTATTGTACTTTTTAAGTATTTGTTAATTATTAACATTTTTAGTATTTTGGTTTTGTGTTTGTATTATTACGTAGACATTTAATTTAGTATTTTGATTTTGTATCGGATTCAATAATTAAGTTTAGTATGTATGTAATTAAATAATAAATTAACTAAATAAATCCGTTATTGTTTCAAGCTTAAGGGTGGGTTTCACGCTCATGCAATTTGCGCAAATTGACTTGTGCATACCAATTTGTGCAAATAAATTAGAGCATGTAAACGAAAATCGTTTACTTGAGCAAGCAAAAGGTTTAGCTTCTGTAAAATCTGGATGGTCAGATAATTTGCATGCGGTTGGTGCAAATGTATGAACGTGTAAACGACATACAAATTTAAGACATGCGTAGTGAGTAAATAATAGTTGTATTGGCGTGATTTATTTATCGTTTTCTGTTTGATGGGTCTTTAATATTATTTTTGTGATAATAATAATATCAGTGAAAAAAAAGTTTCTTTTGGAATTTATTAAGCTCTATTCTATCATTAAATAAATATGAAAGTAAGTAGTAACACCAGCTCATGCTAACAATTCGTCGTCGTACTCCATCGTTTACTGATAAACAAATTTGTGCAAATAGACTTGACTGTAAAAACAAAGGTAATAGTTTAGTCTAATTTGCACAAAATCAACTGCGCAAATTGCATGAGCGTGAAAACCCATCTTTACGTAGACATTTCTTGTTGGTTATAAAAAACTATTTTTAACGCCAGTCAAAATTATGAAAAAAAAATCCTTTTTAAAAGGCAAAATTGTTCATGGCCAATTCAGGGAAATAATTGCCAATATCTATAGAGTTTGCGATGAGAAAGGAACAAATAATACTTTAAAACTGCCTCTAAAAGAAAACTTGATCGCGTTTCCCTTTATGCGGTAGTTTCTATTAACAGTGTACGAATAATCAACAGGAAAGATGAAGAACGTCGAAAGGATCAATTTTCGAAAGAAAATTTTTTGCGTTAGTACATTCGGACTTTCATTTGTTTATTTAAAAACATTCACCCAACGTTTCGGACAATCCTATCTCTGTCCGTTTTTAAGAGTGTAAACTGTAAAAGGACAGCGATAGGACTACCCAAAACGTTGTGTGAATAGTTATAAATAAATACAGTGGAAGTCTAAAATGAATTTAGTGTCACTAATGCTATTAATTATATTACTGAGATGCTATTCTCATTACAACTAAAAATATTTAGATCTTGGCAATTTCCACTACATTTTTAAAAATAAATTATGCTTACATATTTTTATCATATTTAAACTGTTTAGCAATCATTTATTCGCACGCCTCTGATTAGACTCGATAATGCACAATTATATTTCCCCTGCCTTCTTGCGTCGTCTGGCTTGTTTC
>JACEGR010008362.1:0-37856 GCA_014170235.1 Listronotus bonariensis
GAAAAATATATTTTTGTGCGTCACACAAAACTGTCCAGCCTTTGGGTGGATTTTTAAAAAGTAGTTTTGCATCTACTTCACAATAGACATCAAATAAAAAACAAACTTCACTTTTTAATTCGTCCAGTTTTGTGTGCTGTTATTTACGTGACCGTGTTTTAAAGTTTTTTTGCCTGTTTTTCAATTCATATTTGTTATAAAAATGTCAAAATAAATGTTATTATGAAATTGACACTGATGACGTTCGAGGAAGCATTCATCTAAAGTTAGGCAGTTATAATTTCCGCTTGAATCCTTAATATCGTGTTTTTAATCGGCTTCAGTAAAGTCAACCCTACTAATTTTAAGGCTTGACTTAGACGATTCAAGTCACTTTCAAGCGCGTTTGTATCGCTTTTTCAAGCCAATTCTAAAAGCCGCTTTAACTATTCGATATAAATATAGTGATGGTAACATTTTTTTTACAAAAGCCAGGAAACCTTTATAATAACTTAAAATTAATAGTTGTCATACTATTTATCAAATATTATCTTGTATTCTAAAATTTCTTATACTCTTACCAAATAAAAGAATCCCAGCATGGTGTTGGGTAATTAATAAAAACAGATACATTATTTATCGTAATAATTAACTTAATAATTAATATTTTGTATTGTATTTGCATCCCTAATCTCCAGAAATCTTCTTTAACACAAAATTTTAGGTTTTAATTTGGATTGTTTAATTCGAGCTTTTTATAAATTTAAGTACATTTTGCCTATGTCTTAAAAAACCGCGATCAGCTTTATAGAACTCTTTATCCTATAACATTGAACAAGCTTTAAAAGTGTAATGAAGTTATCGCGCTGGTAAATACAAAGTTTGTATTTCTATAAACATTATTTTTGAAACTAAAAACTTAATATAAGAAATGACAATGGAGGGTAAACATATGCAATAAATTATGTTAAATTAATTATGCTTACTTGCTTATGTTAAGCAGATATTAGCTAATAAATGATAAGATGCCGCAAATAACAGATTTAAGTTTAAAAATGTATTAAAAACCTTTCATTTTCTTTACGTTCACATACATATTTAGGCGTAAATCTGAAGAATGAAGATGGCGTATATCCTCATGAGGTATTTTATTCCACAGTACTTCTAACTCATGTCTAAGTACTGCCAGAAAGGAGCTTCCTGCAAATATAACTAAGTATTTTAGATTTGTTGTTGTTAATGTAGTGTCAATCCGTAAAGTTCCACGGTTACTCGGGTCCCATTTGAAGTTACCTTGTTAAAAAAAGGGGTATTTGATTGTCTGGATATATTTCTGATACCACTTAAGTCATTAAGTCAAAAGGTAATTACAACATTTAGTGAGGAAGATAAGAAAATTTTCTTCAATTTCCTATTCGGCAACGTGAGCAACCTCAATATTTTTTCCATGATTTTAAAATCAATCTTGAATCCATTGATAACATCTTAATGAAATGTTAGGCATTACTTTGTTCTTCCAATTTCTCTGACTGACAATATCTGCTTACGTAACGCCACAATTCTTTCAATTTTCTTTAGACCAATTACCATAGACACTTTTTCCGCGGTCTCCGAGTAGTGCGGTCACGTTTTCGTAGAAAGCTACAAAGCTTTTCCGGGAAGGCGGCTGAAGGTGTTGTACGGGCGTTCCTGTACCCTTGGGGATCGAGAAAAGATTTACGCTATACTGGTGGCTTCTTTTCTCTGGAGCTAAGCGCTGTGAGTGGAGATTTCTACAACCTGATGGTTCTACGTTTAGGTGTCGAAGAACATGGTGTCTTCGTATAGTCGAGGAGGTGCGCGCACCTTGCGGAAAATCGTCAGTGGTGAAAGTGACCGATTATGCGCGATACCAGTAGCAAATTTTGGTTTGACAGCTACAATTTATGCATTTTAATAGCTTTGAATTATGCATTTGCTAGAAAATTCTAGGGACTTCGAGCTCCATATCCAGTTTTTCACTGACAAAGTCCTGGAAAGTTTATGAGCGACATCACTCATATGACTGGAAGGAAGGGAGCTGGCGATTGACTAGCATCAAAGCCATAAACAAAGCAGTTCACTGTTTGGCGCCAGGCGCGTTCACCCTCGATTTGCTTGTGCACAAACCCGTTTTTCGCCCATGAAATGTAACTTTTGTTTCGCGTAGGTAATAACATTGGCAATCCATCGAGATCAGTGAAAACTACTATGAAAAAATTTTATTTAAAAGGTTTGCGATACCTACAGCAGATTTGTCATGTATTGTTACACACTTTTTCGTTCACCTAATCAATGCAGTGACGATAAATATGTAACGAATAAGGGAGGATTCGACACACAAAAAATAATAGAGACATTTTGCACCCCTTATTTTGCAATTCCGTTGTGGTTAACGTTATTCTGAGACTGCGCAGTAACGCAAATATGATCCGTTATCGTTATTAACCATACCGGACTCCTTTAATTACGGATGAATACCGAAGAGCTTATTGTTATCGTTAGCGTTATGGTTAAACTGCGTGGTTGCCGGATTGTAGAAATTTTAATATCAATTATTTAAAAGGTTAAAATTTTAATGCCGTATTAATTAAAATATCATTTATACATAGGCTCTAATTAGCGAAAAATCTATAGCAGTAATACAAAAATCAAATAGTGTTAAGAAATTAAAACGGACTTGCACTTTACTGATATTCTAAATCAGTAATTAATTTAGATGTTACAATCTGGCACACTTGCTTTTTATTCTACTACCAAACCTAACCTTACTTTTTGTGTTTTGCTTATACTGTATTGTTTGCATCTACTTTAAAAAACGAAATCAACAGAAGTGTTTGCATATATTTAAATATCAATTTATATCTTATAAAGAATAAAAGTAAATACTGATTTTTCGTTAACTTTAAAATCGGTGAATCACAAGCAAAAATAAGGTTATGTGTCAAAAGCGCAGACGCCAGATAAATTTCTTAAAAGAGGCTGCAAAATCTCTGTCTAAAACTGCTGCCGTAATAGTTATGTTTAATAACGATAACCATAAGGAGGCCAAAAAACGTCTGTTATTTTAAGTGGTGCAAAATGTCTCTAATGATTTAATTACTTTGTACTTATCACTAGACCATCATATTGGTAAATTACAAACTTTTATTGGGTCCTGCATTTTCTATGGCAGTTGGTGTATGTTTATAAATACAATAAAATTGAGTAAATTCACTGTTTTCTTGGTTAATGTCATTGTACAATGTATCTCAAATGTAATACAAGAAATGGCACACAAAGCAGCACTGAAGTGTTAAATTATAGTTTGTGCGGTAAATTACGAAATGAAGGTAAATTAGCAAGATCAGTTAACCGTACAGTTTGAAAAGTGAAAATACTTTTATTTGACGAAACAGACACTTATTACCATGTATGTTACCTGTTCACCGATAACAATATATTAGAGAGTTTTAAGCCAAATATTTGCAACAGTTTACGAGGGCATTTTATTGTGTGGTTTAACGCAAAATATATTTAACGCATGTCGGTGCTAGATTTAAATAAAAATTTCTTAGGTAAAGATAACAAGAGACCTAGAGGACCTATTTTAGTGTCTGCACTGATGTCATGATATTATCAGATAATTCAATTGAAGAACCATAATTTAATATTATTTAATTCACTTTTTCTTAGTTGATATCAAGTTTTAAACAGCTTTGCAGGATAAGAAATACCAATATATATATATATATATATATATATATATATATATATATATATATATATATATATATATATATATATATATGTATATATATATATATATATATATATATATATATATATATATTGGTATTTATTTCTATTATTTATTTCTTTATGTTGATTTAAGGGATCTTAAGCATAGACTGATGAAAGTTTCTGCTTATCCTCCCATATATCAAAATTAAAAGATTTTTAAAAACGACAATATCCATCCACACTACAAACTAAAAAATAAAGGCCAAGAAACATTGGACCTAAAGTGAAAATGATATTTAATGTGAATGTCGCAACGCATATACTACGTAAAAAAGTATGAATATAAATTCAAAAACACTGAAGATGTTCAATACAGAGCAGAAACTAAAAAGTTTGATGCTACTGATGACGTATAAACCATGGATATTATATGGCGTGGTCGCTGTGAAAAAAAATCAAAAAAGCAGCAGACTGTTCGGTATAATACTCTTCAAGACTAAGTGTTACCTGGATATACAGGGTCTTGGGCCAAACAAAACGATATAAGACAATATACTTTAATCAGAAATTTTATTTTTGTGAGACACAGGGTGCCATGTTATTAAAAAAAAAATATTTTTTTCACAAAGATCAGGCTTATAGGGTTTTAAAGGATAACGAATTAAAATTTAATTACTTTCTGTTGTAAAATGTAGAGGGAGCCATCTGCAGTCCTTTACTTTCGTTTAAATTGTCTTTTTTGCTCCGTATTTGATGGCTCTAGTAAAAAAACTATTATCTCGTACTTTTGCACAAAAAAGTATACCTAGGAAATATCGCTACGAGCAACAGTTTTTAAGATATTTTAGATTAATCGTTTGATTTTATAAAAAAAAATGTTCCATTGGATTTCTTCCCGCTTTATCTAATTCACCACATGTCTCTAAAAGGTCTGTACAAAATCCTACCATTCATTTTTGGGCCAAAATGCAACAATCTAATGCAATTTTAGTCGAAAAATTGGTCCTGTAACTAATGTAGGCTTTATATTTTAGGCCAAATCTATGTATCTTTTTTTAGTCTTTTACATAAATATGCAGGTTAAAAACTAATTGTAATAAAAAAACAAATTTGCAATTCATGCATATATAAACATCAAAAAATTTAAATAGGAAAGAGGGTTAAGTGATACCTTACCCTAAATAGTTTTAAAATCTCTTTTCAATAGACTTTAGTTTTTCGAAATCAGTTCAGTAGTTCCGGAGAAAATGTCCCTGGCCCATTTTTATTTTAACAAAAATTTAAATGAAATTTAGTAAGTAGGTATCTCAGATAAATGTGCAGTATTTCCTGAAATTAGTTGTTTTCTAATCCTTTTGGTTTAGCCAGAAACCACCTACACGGTCTTATTTTAAATAGGACTCCCGGCAGGTTTTTTTTTATTAGAAAGTGTCATTCCAAGTACAATAACAATATATTTGCTACTTTTTGACATCTAACCTCTAAATAGTTTTAATTTTTGATTTAGAGTGCCATTAATCCAATAAAACCGTAAATTTTGGACCAAGAAGTCGCAAAACTAATTATTTTGGAACCATTTTGTCGTGACTTCTTGGTCCGAAATTGACCGCTTTATCGCATTAATGGACTCTAGATTAAAAAGTACAAAAAAATATTTAGACGTTAAATGTCAAAAACTAGCAAATGGAGTGGCATGGTATATAAAATTACATTTTCTGTTCAAATTAGTAAAAACAAACCGGGTGTCCCAAAAAAAAGAAATTTAAGTAACAGAACATACCTACAAACCATATTTATTTTGAAACTTTAACAAAGAAAAAAGTTATAAGCTAGCTAGGACCCTCAGGCATTTAGGGAAATTTTCTCGGAAACTACTAAGCCGATTTCGAAAAACTTAAGTCAGTTAATAAGAGAATTTGAAGCGCTTCAAGATATTGTAGTATCACTGGACCTCTTTTCTCTTTTCCTGTTTAAAGTTATTAATGTATGTGTTGGTGGGGGAAGACACAACCATAGAAATAAAAATCGACAGCTTTTATAATTTTTTAAAAAATAAATGTACGAATAACGGAATTATAGGGGTGGCTTACTTCAATTTTAATATACTGTATACAAATATAGTTTTTAGCGCTTGTGCAAAAAAATAATCAATCGCCAATAAATTACATTTGAATTTTAAATGTTTAATATAAAAACTTAAATATTTTTTAACCGTGTGTCTGTGCTACATAAAATAAAATATTTTTAAAAAATCCAATGATAAAAAGACACAATTTCCGATAAGGAAATATTTTCCAACGTAACCAAAAAACCCTTGAAAACAAAGGCACATTTTTTATTTGTATTTTCCGTCATTTCAGATAAGATAAGTTTTTATAAGTGCCCATAATGTAGGATATGGTGCGAAATTTTATTATCCCTAAAAATGAAAAAGAAAGTGACATGACAGGATTCATTTGCTCTGGAAAAAGAACGATATTTTAGCTACCATATTTGTTACAAGCATGTATTTTTCAGTGGTTTTAAATAATGATAAAGTAAAAGCAGTCTTGACGTACATATATTAAATTAAATTTATAATTCTAAAAATAGTGAATTTTTATAATTTTTCAGTGTGGAAAAAGGGCTTATTCTTAAATAATGAACAACAGTGTGTCTCAAAAGTTAAGACATACAGGACATAGATTTAATTAAGCTTTTTCTGAAAATTACCTAAGAATTCACACTCCTTAATATTAACATCCTTTCTAAAACACCTTGTCCAATTTGGACGTGGCCATAAAGAAAGTTTTTTTTAATCCAGGTATTTTAACAACAGTGTTAAATTCACACATTTTTGTTTCGGAAAGGGGAGGGGAGTTTATTATTCCCGGGGGAACCTGAAGTTACAAAAAAACTATTATCCCAAAAAAAAAAAAAAATTTAAAGAGCAAAAAAAAGGTCTTCGGGTGTTAAAACCAAACCAACCGTTTACTTTATGCTTTTCTAGACGCTCTTGTATGTTTCATAGGATGGAGTAAAATAAAACAAACTCCAAGCCTAAAAAATAAATATGTCACTTTATTAAAAAAACATTTTTAATTATTAATTAACATCTTTAGGTCGCCCACTAATTTTAAAAAATTAATTAAAAATTAAAATTTTTTGGCTGCAAAAAAGTATTTGTCTTTTAACATTTAAAAACATCGGACACTGAACAATTTTAAACGCAACTTTTACTCTTTTGTTTAAAAAAGCTTGTTATTTTTTGGATTTTCTTTTTAATTACAATAACAGTCATTAAAAACATTTTTACCTTGTAACTTCTAATTGGCATAAAATAAGACACTCAGAAGTTTGCACAACACTTTCAAAAATTAAATAACCATTCTGCTTACAATTTATTTGCAAAATTAGTGGGCCTCCTCAAGATGTCAAGTAACTTTACTTTTTTTATTTTTTGACAAATTTTACCCCACGCTTTTTTTTAATTTCTCTCCATACTAGTATCTATATAACAAGTTGTATACTTCTCTGAGATTACATTTTTACTTATGATTTGACACCAAATTTCTCCGGGGGGTTGCTCCGGGGAGAATGTCACCCCCAGGCCACCCCTGAATCCAACGCTGTTCAACAGCATATTTTTTTCCCAGGGAGCCGTCCGCATGTCCGGTGGCACTGCAGCTTGAAGGCTTATTGTACCAAACTCCCGTTTTATTGTACCCATTCCAGTACCCTAGTTCCTTGAAGATGGCGGTATAGGTCTGCTGGGTGCGTACCATATGTTTCCGGGGCACTCTAATATCCCCGAAGATTGCCTGTCTTTTGTGATCCAGTGCCTCACACTCTGACAGTATGTGGGATACTGTTTCGGTCTCTGCTCCACATAATCTGCAGTCCAGATCTCCGTTGTATAATCCCATTTTATTTAGGTGTTCTTTCACTGGAGCATGTCCGGTGAGGAAACCTGTGATCGTTCTTAGCTGATTCCTACCCATTTTGAGTAGTTCTTTAGCTCTTTTTGTGCATGGTCCACTGATGAATATTTTCCCATGCATGTGTTGAGGAAGCCTTTCCCAGTGCAGTCTTTGCTGGTCCTTTACCCAGTTTTGTACCGCACTCCGGAAGGTACCCAAGGACGGGTTCTGGCCCGACGTATGTCGTGGCTGACCCCCTTCTAGCCAGTTCGTCTGCGTTTTCATTGCCTCGAATTCCGCAATGCCCTGGCACCCACATCAACCTCGTGTTGTTGCGTTCCGCCAGTTCCCTGAGTTCCTCGAGGCATTCTAGTACCAGCCAAGACGATACCTTCGGATTAATTAGTGCACCAAGGGCTGCTTGACTATCCGTAAGAATGTTGATTGTACAATTTGTGCGGGGCCTTTGGTTGTTAATCCTGGCACATTGTAAGATCGCAAAAATTTCTGCTTGAAATACAGAGGCGTGGTTTCCCAGTGGAAAGGTCAAACGAGTGTTTCCCATCTCACTGTAGACACCTGCTCCTGACCCTTCTTTGGTTTTGGACCCGTCCGTATACCAGGTTTGACCTCGAAGAGAGAGTCTGAAATTTTCGTTTGCCCAGTTCTCCCTTGGGTGTATTGTCACCTGAAAGGGTCTTCTGGGTACGATTTGTGAGGTCATATAGTCTGTCCTCATATCCATTATGGGATTCCTTCAACAACATATTGCAAAATAAGATTTTTTATTATATATTTAGAATATTAATTGGCTTAAAGAAGTTATCTTGTTTTGAAATGTATCTTAGATGCCGCCCGGCGGCAGGTGCTCTTTAAATTTAACAATAAATATAAGGCCAGATTTTAATTTTTACCTTACAAAAGTTCCTTAAGCTAAACACAATGACAATAATTATTAACAAAATTATTTATATAAAAAAAAACTTAAAACCAGATTCAACTGTTGACACTTTGTTTTTCCGAAAATCATTAACTTTTAAATTCATGTATGTTCATTTAGTTCGTTATATTTAAACCTTAGAAACTGAAGGCAGCATTTTTTCTGTATCTTTTGGAAACACCCTCTATATTATGGGTGGCCAACCGATCGATCGCGTCTAATAGTCCAGTCGATCGTGCAAGGCTAAAAATATAAATACGTAGAACCGTAAAACACACTGCACAACGTTAATAGAAACTGCTTCACACATCATCTTGGGTCATTTTTCAATGGCGAAAGTATATAATTAGTAGATTGTAGTGGATGTCGTCGGCGTCGGTAAAAAGTCGGTCTTAGGTCTAAACAAGTTGGCCACCCCTGCTCTATATTATTCTCAATTTATTAGGGATAAGAGGATATTGTGTAAGATGTAGAAAAAGCGATAATTGAGAAGCTCCAAATCAAAACGCAGTTTTTGTTAAACATAATTTTTAGAATACCTCAAAATTTTTACCTCGCGTTTTCTACTTATGAATTTGGAAAAGTGTTTTAATAAAAATATGTAGCATTTATGTATTTATATTATAATATAAATTGACTAAGAAACATTTTCAACATAAATCATAAAACGCTGAGTAACAATTTTAAGAATCTTAAAATTTTGATTTATCGAAAACTTCGTTTTGCTTTGAAGCTCCTTACATACATATATCCGGACTATGGTGAAGTTTGCAAGCAATGATCAAGAGTTCGGAAACATGCTTTTCCTACGAGAGCACATACTATTTTTTCTTTGATCAAAAGAATTCTTTAATTTTTGTTTTAGGTAGCATAAGCACTAAAGGGATATTTTTCTAATTCTTCTGTCTTACAGCTGCTAGCAAGCTTGTCTAACAGCTGACGTCATTAAAATGTGAATCGAAAAAATAAAAACGCTTACCGCCAACGACAAATGACATTAAAAAAATAATAATATAACCTGAAAAATGGTAACTCCCGTTTTATAGCAAAAATGCATAATACTTTTAATTGCAGTTGAATTAATCCTTCACATGGTTTCCCACACATATTATTGTTATTGTTATTAGTATACATTTAGTCAATTTTGTCTGACTTTTAACCTCAAATTTGGCTATATTTCCCCTCTTTATTTTTTAAACCTGTTAGACAGTGGTTAGACATCTCCCTAGGCCGCTAACAACCGCTGTGAGCTGCTGTAAGACTGACGTCATTGATTAGTCAAAAATGAAAGTGCTTACAGCTGCTAACAAAGAAAATATCCCTCAAGTTTTTAAATTTATTAAATATAAATATCGTAATTATTTGAACTCGATATAATTAATACCTTACTATAGTATCACGCTGTCATGTGTTGTTGGTTGACTTTGACAAATGTCATTAGGAAATATGTAGATTTTTGTCCGATCGGAAAAAAAAATTACACGACCCTTAAAAAAATGTTTTTTTATCGTTAACATAAAGTTAAAGTATTTCATTCTAGTACACTGCATAAAGTCAGTGCCGTATTATCCATTAGGCTGACTGGGCTACAGCCTAGGGCGCCATAAAAAAATAGGCGTCAGACAGGGGCGTAATAGGCGCTAGACAGGGAGTTTTTAAAAAAATTTGGGTCGGGTGGGGATTTTTGGTGACTAATTTGTCTGTGAATAAGGTGCTTTGGAATGAAATAGGCAAATGGGCGTGAAAATGAGGGAATTAACTTTTTTTGTCATCAAATTTTATTTTGGGTGGTGAAGTAAGGCAGTAAGGCGCCTGGCACTCAAAATAGGCGCTACGGAAGAAAGGACCTTTTTTTTTGGTGGAAAATAGGCCCTCCGGGAATTCTAGCCTAGGGCGCCTCAAACAGTTAATACGGCCCTGCATAAAGTGTTAAAAAAGTTACCTATTTCAACACTTCGAAGCTTCTTCACTCTTCGAATTAGTGTTTTGTTTTAATGCCTACTACAATAAACTTAAATATCAATTTATGCAATGTAACAGTAAACGCGACATCAACTGAACCTAACGGTCAAGCTACGTTTGATTTCGTCATTATTTTTTTTAGTTCATCTGTCACTAGTTCTAAAATTTGACAGTTTGCAAATAAAGTAATTAGAAATTATTGAAAATTAATAGTAATAATGGATTTGGATGACTAAGAAATTGAAAAGGAATGTATACAGTTTTAGTATTATTTTAACAAAAAGTAAGTATATACAATAATAAATGCATAGTTATAAAGAGGATATCTGTCTCTTAAAAAATAGAGAGGCTATGATTTTTTGTTGTAATACAATGGCTGTGCTGCAAAAATTAAATTTAATTAGTGTAGATAAATAAAACATGTATAAAATGGTATTTTAAAAATTTTATACGGTCGTGAAAAAATATAGTATGTAACACATGCCTAAAGTGTCTGTTTTTTACTTATCGGATTTTGTGTCAAACTTCTCATTCGTAAAAAACGTATCACTTTATGCACTTGTTACATAAGAGGCTTCTTATCCCTTGTTATTCCCTAATGTAAAGAATTATTTTACCAAATTTTATTTTAAGCGGGAAAAAATAGGTACTATAAGGCTATAGTGGATGAAAAATAAAAACGTTATTGAATTTGCGTTCAACGAAACTTAAAAATAGCAACAAAGGTACTTTTAAAGTAATCTATTAGTTTACGGCTTATTTTCCAATTATTATAACGATAAAGAATACCAGACCTGTCTAAGAAATCGCTTAACAATTTCTTTCCCAACATTTTTCAAATAAGACCCTCTAGATATCGGTATTTTGTATAAGAATCTTTTTTAAAATGTATACATTTATTTAAAATTGATAACTTCTTCGTACGGGGTAATAAATTATTTTATATTGTCAACTTTCAGAAAATTGCTTTAAAATCTGCCTTTTTAAATATTAACGAATTGTTTGCCGCGCCACACGTATAGTTTGCGACCCACTAGAGGATTTTTACGACTTTGTGTTGAAAAGCGCTGCTGGCTGTACTTTTTTGAAACATTGTATATACGTATATCTTTTAAACAAAATATTATTTGGCTTTTCTCCAGAATAAAATTAAAAGTTTATTTAACATTTCAAGAAAATTAAAACTTTTATACATTATTAAGAACTATTCTGCTCTTACACAATATAATAAAAGTTATTATTACTTTTAAAAGAAATAAAATAATGAAATATTCAATATTAAGTTACTTATAATACTAAGGTTTCAATCTATAACTAAAGGTTCATTAGCACTCGGTTGAAATCATTTTAATACAATAAAATAAAATCTTAACAAGACGCCAGACGAGAACTGGGCCAATGGTTGCGTCTCAAAAATGTAGTAAATAGTTTACCAAAAATGTGGTAAACAGTTTACCTAAAAACTTACTTATAAACTTGTTAGAAAACTAAAAAAAATCATAAATTAAATGTCTGATGGACACTTTAGAGTTTGACATTACTTTTGAAAAAATTAACTGGTAAAAGATATACCTATTAGGTTTTGAGACGCAACCATTGGCCCAGTTCTCGTCTGGCGTCTTGTTAAGATTTTATTTTATTGCATTAAAATGATTTCAACCGAGTGCTAATGAACCTTTGTTTATAGATTAAAACCTTTGTATTGTAAGTAACTTAATATTGAATATTTCATTATTTTATTTCTTTTAAAGTAATGATAACTTTTATTATATTGTGTAAGAGCAGAATAGTTCTTCATAATGTATAAAAGTTTTAATTTTCTTAAAATGTTAAATAAACTTTTAATTTTATTCTGGAGAAAAGCCAAATAATATTTTGTTTAAATTTAATCTCCCAGAAAACAAATAAAACATAAAATATATCTTTTTGTTTTTGAGTGTAATATTATAGAGTTAGAGCCCCTGAGCGGCAGACCTTTGTTATTTTGTAAAAGCTGAAAGTTTGTCGGTGCATGCTCCCAACATAGCTATATAGTTTCACTTCATAGTGGCTTTGGCAGAGTACCAGCTACCAAAGGTTAATAAGTTAAAACTTACCTTTCATCATTTTGTAAAAGCTAAATTTCATATACTCTATTATATTCAATGTATTCAATGTTAAATATAAACATATGTATGTTACTTGGGTACCTATCAGAAGATATTTCCTTGGTCGCCTTTACAGTTTTGACAGTTCCAACCTCTTGGCAGATAAACATTTGGACTGGCCTAATGGTCCAAGAAAGTCCAATATTTCAGTTATTTAAATAAATTTGTAGGGTTTCCAAATAGGCATATCCCAAAATATTTTGATGTATACAGAGTGTCGCAAAAAACAATTTTTAAAAATCTAACCTCACACTATTAGTTTTTTGGGACACTCTATATACATCGAAATGTTTTAGGACATCCTATTTGGAAACTCTACAAGTCTTATTTAAGAGTTTTTGTCATATCTTGTTAAATAGCCGAAATATTGGACTTTTTTGACCATTAGGTCGCCCCGAAATGTTTGTCTGCCGAGGGTTTGGAACTGTCAAAACTGTCTGGCGACTAACGAAATATCTTCTGATACGTACCAAGTAACATGGATGGACTTTACAATAGAACAGATGGACAAAAAATTTAAACATTTAAGAAAGTCGTGTATGTCAACTGTTTTGTTTCTTTAAAAGATTTACGTTGAGAAACTTGTTTTGTTTTGTACAAAAACTACAAAAAATGTGAGAATGGACCAAGAAAAAAACTGCTTTTTTTAATAATTTAGGAAAATGTCAAATAAAAAATATAATTTAAATGATGATCTGCTATCTAAGATTTCAAATAAATTAAACAAAAATGTGGTTTTCGATTCATCTTGTTTCAATCATGTTTTACATATTTTTTAGGTAATTTACCTGGTTTTACATTTTGTATTTAAATATATTTTGACAAACTTTGACAATAAATTTTCTGTTGCATTAAAACGACGTAAAATTACGTAAAAAAAGTACAAAACATGATTTTAAAAAATATGACACTAAAAAAATGTTTTTTTGTGTCATATAACAAATTAAATTTTATCGTTTAACAAACAAAGTTTAAATTTATTTAAAAAAAAAAATTAATAATGAGAAAACATTAACGGTAATTATTTTTATAATTTATTTATCAGGAGCCATGCACATTTCCCATTAAATAACAAAGTATTTTATAAAAATTGCATCGAGTAGTCCATATAAATACGGTATTTTCCTTATAAGTAATTTAAGAAAATAACATGTTCTTGACACATGATTTTATCTAAATAAAATATTGTTATTATTTCTACACTAAGTACTTTATATAAAAAGATTATGCTGATAATTATACCCATTTTGATGGGTTTATTGCTTTAATTCTTATGGCCGGTTTACACGAGAACTAATCCGAATATTATTGCCATAATTGTGCTTTCGATATTCCTATCTAAAATATTTGCAAAAAAAATATTGTACGTGTTTTAAATTTTATCTAAGGATAATTTTTTTCTAAAATGTGCACCGTTGGTGTGCATATTTTGATGAAATTTTGACAGTATATGAGGGGGAGGAAAAAAGGGAAAACTTAGACCTTAGAATAGGGCCCAGATAACCCATGCACTGAAGCAGTTCGGCTTATTGTGTGCCCTCTATTTTTACGTCTGGGTCAGCCAGACAGGACCTACAACTTAACGTGGGTTCTGAACCACGGTCCTATTCGACAACTTAACTACCACTTTTAACTAAGTAGGGTCCGCATATACAGTGAGGGATATAAAAGCCCCCCGTTTATCATTTAAATGATATATCGAATAATATTTGGGTAAAGGGTGTCACTTAAACTACCTTTTGGCATAAAAATAATTTCGGTTTAGTGCCAAGGGGGCACTAGCAACTTTTTTATGAAAAGAAAGGCCATGTAGCACTCGTTTTAAAGGCCTTTTAATTCATCACCGTGGCCTAGTGTCACCCTGTACATCCAACATACATATTTTTGTGGAAATGTATTTTCTCATCAAGCAGGACTTTATATAAAGAGGAAATATTTTTCGTAAAGTTAATAATAAAAAAGTTTTGATAAGAACTTCCAAGACACGCTGTTTGATTGAAAAGTATATAAAAATAAACATTCTACTGAATGAAAGTCAATTTCTGACATGTTTTGATACTCTAATAAGGGATAAAAAAAAGAAAACCCCATTATTTGTACGGAAACATCAAACACGGTTGACAGTCAAGTTATTATAGTTGTGTAAAATGGGTTAACATTCATTCATTATAAACCAAACAAATGTAAAAAATCCAACGGATGTAAGATTTTGGTATATTAGTTTTGATATATGGGATTGTTGACGAGGTTATTGTACCCAAAAGTGTTTTCAGTTTAATTTTAGCAGTTTAAATTAAAAAGCTACCTGAGATTATTTTATCAAGCGTGGAGCACTTAGTTTGTTACGGAAATAACTTACTTTTACTTAAATTCACTTTTTATACTTACAGTGATTGTTTAGTAGTTTTAAAGGAATAATGCTAATTAATTTTTTTAATTTTTGTGACAACCCGAATTTTCGAGTTACAAAATTTAAAAAAAACATATTATATTATTGACAATTTATTGAAAATTTGGTGCAACGCCAGAGTTTCTTTATGAGAAGGGGTTTAGACATAAGCAAGACCGGGGATAGCTTTTGTCAGGGACGTGAGGGTGTGAGAATTACGATTTCGGTTGGCAGTTCTGTTCAAAGTTGGTAGCATTATCAGCTGATGACAGAGTCGTGCCTTGTCGAAGCTTTGTTTGGTAAAAACTGTGGAAATTTGCCATTTTCATTTTGGTTGTATATTTTGCGAAGTATTTCCAGTTGTTAATGTTTTTAGTTAGTTTAGAGACTTCACATATTATTGGTTCGGACTTGTTTTATTTTAGTGATTTTGATAGTGTTTAGTCGAATAGTTTTCAGTCATTCGTGTTTTTATATACATATGATATAAATGAGTGTCCGCTAATTAATGGTACACCGAAAAACCACAGATTTCTTATGCGAAAATACCCATTTAGGATTTAAACAAACATACCTATATCCAAAAGTTAATGATAAGGAAGATACGGGGTGTTAAAGAGATATAAATATTTTTTATTCATGTATTTCGATAATTTTTGATATGTTTTAAACATTTTAATAAAACTCGGTATCCAGGAGTTTTTAGATATCAGCGCAGTTGTAATTATAGCTAATACGATGTTATTGAAGGTACATACCATACTTTCGGGTGCACTGAACAACTAAAACGTGAATACCTTAAAAACGGTTGTCAAGACTGATTCTTACTAAGTATACCTTTTTGTGCCGAAAGCATAGAGAAGCTTACTAGTTTACATACATACAGAGTAGTAACAAAAAATTGGGTAGTTTTAGAGAATTTTAAATAGTGTACCCATCGCCCTCTAGTCTACACACAAAAATTAATATTCGATCTGAAAAGCTAATGTTTAAAAATTCCTAGATACCGTTTTATTAAGATATTTAAAAAGGGAGAACAATTATCGAAATAAATTTACTTTTTCTTTTTACTATGACACCCCCGTATCTTCCTTATTATAAACTTTTGGATATTAGGTATGTTTGGTTAAATCTTAATATTTTGGCATAAGGAATCTGTGGTTTTTCTGTGTACCATTCATTAGCGGACACCCTATATACAAAGTTTTTAAAATGGTTTTTGACTTACGCAACCATGGAAATAGGGTGGTTTTTAAAAAATATGAAACTTTCCCATTTATCCGTGTCAGATTGTTTAAATTTAGTAAAACCTCGTAGAGTATTGGCCCTTGGTCTTGGTTAAGTGTCAGTCCAGCCACCAAAAGTTGGATAAAATAATCCAATAGTCAGTGTCGGACTAGGGACCACCGGGCAAACGTTTAAAATGGCCACCAGTTAAAAAAAATTGGTAGTTAGACGTAACATTAAATTTTAATAAGGAAATATATGTATGTACTTTTTCCTGTAAAATAAGTATATATTACTTTGGATTTATTCCTCACTTTATCTCTGTAAATGGCTTCCCAAGTGACCCCAAAAGTTGGTCACCGGACATTTGTCCAGTTGCCCGGTAGCCCAGTCCGACACTGACAATAGCGGTATTTATCTATTTGTCCTTATCTTGATAAAGTATTATTAATTATTCATAATTAGGTGTATAATTCAAATATACATATACATATGTATTTTATTACTATTTTTATTTACATTTAAAATACATTTTTTATTTAAAAAAATCAAATTTTGCGTCTTTGTTCTGGGTCTTTCTATTTTTTTTGTTTGTTTAAATTTAAGTGAATAGTTACTTAGCCTACATAATTTGTTACGTGGTTAGTTGGATAAGTTTCTCAAGGAAATGCCCAACAACATTCTCTCTATGCATGATATTTCAAGTGCTTTCTTTAGCACGCGCGTTCATTTAAGGATCCGGACATGGATTGCAATTAACATGGGAAAATTTATAATTTAAAATGATTTTTTACACTTTTTATTATAAAGTGTAGCGCCAAAACATACAAAACATGAATTATGTAATTTATTTATTTGTAAGTAAAAGTGAAAAAACTGTTTTCTAAAATTGGGGGATAGAAAACAATTTTTTTACCCGAAAACGCAAACGAGATTTGTAAAGAATACATACTAATCATCGTGAGCTAAGCTCAATTGAGCTAATATGGGCACAAAAAAGTTTGTGGCTGGGAACTCCAAGAACTTTGGTCGAATCCCCAGCCGGTGAGACATTTTTAGCTAAAAATAACGTCCGTGGTGGCACTACGGTACTTTGGTCTTTAGGCACTGGCCTTCGTGGGCTGTCTCAAAGATTTAAAAAAAAATGTGCAAAAGTAAAAACTTTAATATCATGTACTGCAAAACATAATAAACAAAAATTGTAAAGTCCGTTTTACAGTCGGCAAGTTCTTTCTACAACTTGCAAGAAACTTGTGATAGGCATGCGCAAGTACGCGAATAGCTGATTTTTGGCAGCGTATTCTGCAAGTTTATTGCGACTTGCAACTTTACCAGTTGGACCGATTTTTCTTGCAGTTACAACTGCAGGTCTGGGAAAAATTTGGTTATTTTAGTGGTACCAACCCCACCCAAAGTTACTAGTTGAGTGACGCATCAAATGACATTTGTTTTGTTTATGTTTATAAACAGTAGTGCTTGTTGTACACTTTTCATTTAAATACCACCTATTTGCTTTTTTCTTAAATTTTTATCCCCTAGGAGGGGCGGCAGCTCTTTCACGTTCGATTTTTTCATTTTTAACAGCTATTCTAAATACCGTTCAATACCTAAGTTAGGTTCTAACTTTATTTTCACATTTTTACACGTTGGTACCTTGACCTATTTTTGCAATATTAAAAGCGAATTGCCGACTGTAAAACGAATCTGCAATAAACTTGCAGCAAGTTTATTGTTGAAAAAAGTTGCTGCAACAAAATTGCAGAAAGAACTTGTCGACTGTAAAACGAACTTTAGATGCTGAACCAATGTAAACGAAAAACTGCAATATGTTTGACGTACCTTTACAACTCCTTTGCATTTATGTTAAGATATATTACAATTTTAAAAGGTTAAGTAAGAATTAATAAGCAGAGACAAGAATGAGATGAGCAACTAAATGTAAATAAATTATCCGAGAGAGAGATAGCTGCTGGGCCTTCCTTGTCTGTCTTCAAGGAAGGCAAACGCAGATGGCGCGTGAGTCGACTTTATCGTTTGCCCGCCAAATTCAAATTATATAGCTGTGCTATTTTTGCCCTTAATGTTGGGTACTTGTTTTTGTTTCCTATTAATATAAAATATTGGGGTTTAGTTCAATAATTACACACACCTTATTGAAAAAGTCATTTATTTGGTTTTTTATAAAGATTTTTTCTTACAGATAACCATGTCAATATTACCTTAAATTATCTGTTGAAAAGCACAAATTTAATATATACACTGTGATCACTAATAAAAGTCAATATTCAAAGTCCAATTAAAGGTAAAAAACCACGAAACACACAATAAATCACAGAAAATGTAAACAAACTGTCCAAACAAATCGGCCATTGAAAAATATCAAACACAAATATCGAATAACATTTCGGCGTGACTGCCTGCGGCAACGTTGTCAAGTTAAAAATATTCGATTCATGGTATATTTTCTTTCTCTTAATAAGATGCGAGCCAAAAAGGACATTAAAGTTTACATACAGAAATTGTAAACAACTTGGCAACCAGGGGAAAGCGATGATTGCTCCATCTACGATAGCCTGCCATGATGAAAGACAAAGACATATTTATTGGAACTAGCGTCAAACCAGAAAGAGATAAATACAATGGACAAATTGTTAGGACCAGTTACTCGTCTCATTGTTGTCTCTGTAATAAGAATAAAATATTATTTATATACTGTGTGTCTACGTAAAATTGCGTCATATTGAAGCTTTTTTTACGAATAAAAGTTTTTCATTATAAAAAGTTCTGCATGGTCAAAAACTCAAAAGGCAACCATCAGATATCAAGGATTGGAAAAAATGTATTTTTGCTAATATCAAAAATGTGTTACATTATTTAGCTGATCCAGTATACTAATGACGATCCTGGGGCCATATTTTGCAAAACTTGCTAAAAAGGGTTTAAATTTCATAAACAATACTATACAAATATATACACATCATTTCCAAGGGAAAACATTTACTTTTTCCAAAAAGAATAGTTAAATCGAATTGAAAAATTAACCAAATAAAAATTTCAATTTCTTTATAAGATTTTTAGGCAACCTATTTTACTCGACGATAAAACTTTTTACACTAATTGAGCAAGACAAAAAAGAAAACAAGTAAAAATCAATACGAGGGTAATGTTCAGCAATATATACACACTTCTCTGGACATTTTATATCCAAGAAAATCGAAGAACATAAAATATTTGATGAATATTTGTGACTGGTTATATTAAACCTATAAAACTATAAAAGTTTAGATCAATAATTATTTAAACTTTAATACCGCCCTTTATGACAACCGAAACCCGTAAAAACACTAATAATTAACAAATAAAGATTTTTTTTTAATGTTGATACAGCTTTTATTATCATGGAATCATAATATTTAAAGTGTCTAAGTGACACTACAATTTAAAAAAATATTTGATTGCATAAAAATATATTTAAAACCTATGCTCCCTACAGTTGCGGGTCGCAAACCGCCGCGCAAAAGCCGATTTTTAATGGTTAATAAAAATTATAAATATTGAAGCTACAATTCTGAGAATCAAAAACTTTTTTACTAAAATTTCTTGCTCTTTCAGAAACATTTATTATATTTAAGCTATCACTTTTTTTTTTAAGATTTTGGCTAAAAGCTGGACGGCTATTTTTTTCTCCGTTTTTTGTTATTCACTATTGTAATTTTTCTTGCCCTACATAATCAAAAATACGTCTTTTTCTAGATGCCATTTCGGATCGTTTAAGCCCTCAACCCTATTTTTAGGAGACTTGCCTCTATTTTTTGCAGGAAATCAACTTCTGGATCAGACTATGGATTTTGACAGGCCTTGAAAACTCCGTGGGTACTGTCATGCAAGCTGCAAAAAAATAAGTACAAACTCACGTGTTTTTCATAATTTACTTTTATGTAAACTTTACGTTACCTAAAAATAAGGATGTTTTGATTAATTTACTTTAAACCTATCGAGTGACCATTATTTACTACGTCTTTTAATGCAGAGATCTTAAGGTAGTTTAATTGTTTAATGGAAACCAGCAATCACCTGTTTCCTTGGGTCATGTTCTAAATATGAGAAAAAATACAAAAACCTGCATATGTTAGGGTAGGGCGGGGCTAGTTAAGCAATTTTTCACTTGATCGGTTATAGCTCCTCAAAAATAAGTCTTAATGGCCTATAACGCATACTGATGGATTAGCAATGTATTCCTTATTAATAGTGTCCGTAGTAGGTTTTTTCTAATAAGTCGAATTTAGGAGCTACATCTATTTTAATGTAGATAGTCAAGTATGCCCAACGTAGCCCATACGTGGGGTAAGTTGAGCAAGGGTATGGGGCTAGTGGAGCACTTAGAAAGTATAGTCAAATCATGGCTTGAATGTTAGATACGTTTACAATAAAAATGCATTTTGACAATTTGCTTTTTATATTTATAATCTTATAGTGACAAAACAACAAATCTTATTAATAAAACAGCAACGTACCTAGCTTAGCTTAACTATTGGATTTAATATCTATCAATTCATCTTCGTTTTTTAAACTTTTTAAGCAGTTTTATTTTGCTTCTCTTGTAATGCCTTCTGTATCTGTTAAAATTGCAGCTTTTCTTGGACCAGCCTTTGGGTATGGTCGAACTATTTCCAGAGAAAATTTATAAGTTAGATAGGTCAGCTCGTTTTCTTTGTTGCTTGTATAAAGTTCGGGTTGCAGCCTCTTTTAAATCTTGAGAAGACTTTAGTGTTTTACTGTTATAAGTCCGTATCCTAAAAAATAAAAAATTAAACATTTTATACTTAAAACCGTGGGGTTAGTTGGGCAACTGTAGCTCAACTAACCCCAACCTGAAATTTTAAAGAAAAAGTGAATTTATTAAAAACCGGTTAGAATTGTATTTAAAATCTTTATACATATTAAAACTGCAATAAATTTACTTAAGATTAACACTTACCTGATTGAGAACGGAATACATTTAACTATTACAGATAAAATTTTCCGGCTTGCAATTATTTTACTTTTTAATCACAAAATAAACAATGCGCACGGATACTTTTCTCGATCGCCGCGTCACCACTAGTGGTTGCACAATCAGTTCCCTCGCGCAACCCCTTCTTGCGCTATTTAATGCTTTCGCGTGCGGTCGATAGTTTTTGAGATATTTTGATTGCCCAACTTACCTCTATGCTCAACTAGCCCACGCCCTACCCTACCTCAAAGCATAAAATACTAAGATTATAAATTGAATATCTGTGCTGATCAAAAAACTATTGGACCAATACCAAGCCTGCACTTTTATGCACAAGTAGCATCAGAGCCAGAAAGCAACATTATTCCGATAAAAATGGCCATTACGTGAAAACTTTCCTAATAAACTCTTAAAAAGACCAGCTGAAAACTTATATACCTTTTTCTGCACAGCAAACTAGGGTTTAAAAAAACTTTTGTTAAAGCCTCAAACAGAGAAAGGAAATCCTTTTTTTATTTTGTCGGAAATTCGCCTGTAAAGAAACGTTGAAAGAGAAGATTTCTGTTGAGCCTCAGATAAAATAACCCTAAATAATTAATAGTTTCAAAAATAAAAAAACACGCTTTTATATGCAGCCGAACTAAAAGTTAGAAATAATTTTCATTAAAAAAATATTGTCATTTCATAGTAAAAGCGTAGAGTGCATTTTTACTATTTTTCATAACTTTTCCTCACTTAGATAAATGGCAAATATAATAATTATAACATTTAATATATTAAGCACCCACGCTTTTTATACAGAGCCAATAATATTTTTAATGAAAAATTATTTTCTAATTTTTAAGTTCAGTTTGCATATAAAAAGCGTATTTTAGTTTTTAAACTGTGAGAATTATTTTCATTTTTAGTTTTGCTACTCTTGACAAAATGGCAAAAAATTTTTAGTGAACAAGAGTAGCAAAGTTTGGAATGTTGCCAACAGATGGCAACCCACTAAAAAAATTTCTTCTCCATAGAGTAGCAAAGTTTGGAAATTTTGCCAACAGATGGCACTTCAGGCAAGAGAGTTGGAATGTTGCCAACAGATGGCAACCCACTAAAATTTCTTCTCCATTGGTAGCAAAGGGTTTGAAATGTTGCCAACAGATGGCAACCCAGGTATTGTTTTTATAATACTCAATGGATTTTTCCTGGCTATCAAAAACAAGATAACAGGATACTGTTTGCAGATTATTGCATTGTCATGAGTCATTAATAGTGCAAAGTTTCAAAAATCAGGCCAGCTGGAAGTTGGTTAAGGTGGGCTCAAAGATTCCGTTACATAGAATAGCCAGATGGATAGTTACAACCCAAGTTAATAAAAGCGTGTTAAAAAGAATGTTAATTTTTTATTAATTGCACATTATGTATTATGTATTACATAATGTAATTTTATTATGGAATCCTTGAAATGCAATGGTGCAACTAACCTATATTTTTATTGTTCATAAAATTGAACACTCATGGTGCAACTAACCAAATTGTGTAAAAACTAAAGAATTTCTTCTTCATTTAATAGCAAGTTTGAAATGTTGCCAGCAGATGGCATCCTAGGTGTTGTTTTTATAATATAATGGAATTTTTTCCTGGCGATTCTAAAAAGATAACGGGATACTGTTTTTAGAATTATTGCATCTTCATCGGTCCTTGACACGTGTGCCAAAGTTTCAAAGAAATCGAATAGCTGGAAGTTGGTTAAAATTAGGCTCAAGATTCCGTTACATAGATAGATAGATATAGATAGATGGATAATTTACAACCAGTTAATAAAGCGTGTTAAAGAAACGTTGAAACTACGACGTCAAAGGAAAATGAGGTAAGAACAGTTTTCAAAAGTTTAGTTTGCATTTTCTTAGGTAGCAATAGTTTAATGCTAGTAAAGCACTGTGAAAATTTTTGAAAATAACAAGCATATTTTATTAAATATGTTTTTAAAACATTATACAGGGTGGATTCATACACCATATTTTAGTGGCATATTCTACGTCGAAAATAAGCACTAGTTTTCTATAATAACATAGAGGAAACGCTTCAGAGATACGGAGAACAGGTGTTTAACTTATAAGAAAAAAAAACATTTTATTATCAATGTTTTTAAGCCACTCTAAATATTTAATTGGTACATTGCTAAAAAGCAGAAAAGCATTTTTTTCTATATAAAATATATAAAAAAACAGTGGCGTCCGTACCATATTTGTATGGAATATTTTTAATAAAAAAATGGTGTTTTACCACAAGAAAAATTACTTTTAAAATCCCATTGAATTTGGAACACACAGAAATAAATATAAACCGGTTTGATGCATGACGAATATGGTAAAAAAACTTCACAATATTAATTTCAATTTCTAGATTTTAACGTTTAACTATGTTGTCATAATATTGACAATTATGTCATTCATCAAAGTGGTTTTATTTTTTTTTCTGTGAAAACGATGCATTACTCGGGAAAAAGTCAAGATATCAAATTTGTTTCAAATTTAATGGGTATTTTAAAAATAATTTTTATTTTGAGAAAAAGCAGTGGCGCAACATGTTTTTTCTTAAAAATTAATCTATACAGAAATATGGTACAGGATGCAACAGGTTTTTTTAAAAATATTTCACATGGGAAATTGTCTTTTGCTGCTTTAAAGCAAAGTATCAAATACCAATGGAATATCAAGTGTGGTTATAACACCCTGTATCTCTAAAAGAAAGCGTTTCTGGACATATGTTTGTATAGAAAACTATGGCCTGTTTTTAACGTAGAATGTGCCACCCCTGTATAATCTAATAGGTTACATAAATAAAATTTAAATTTTATCAAATGTGTCCTGTTACACTAAAAAATGTTTTATAAAACATGTTTATGAAGATAAAGTAATGCTGAAATAAAGCGGACCCCAAACACAAACTACCTTTTGTTACTTTTGTATACTTTTTTGAAAACAAATTGAAGTTAACTCTCTATTTTTTTTTAAATTTTCCTATTTGTAAAAATTCATTAAATTGCTTTTTTTGTCTTTGCTGTTACCTCTGACAATAACACCAAAACAACACAAAGTATAAGAGAGTGACAATATTTTTTTATATTTATACAGTGGGTTTAAAAATAAATGATACAAAGAACAACTGGATTAAAAAAATTAAGTTTTAGAACGCTATTTTAAGAAAACTGGCCTCATGGTCCTAAACTAGGTAACAAAAAAATTATTTTATTGGGTTATAAGCTTAAATACGGAAAATATTAAAGAGTAAAAAATTTTGTTTTTAAAAATACATAAAAATTGCATAAAAATAATGGATAATTAGACTTTGTGTCCAAATATAAAGTTAGGTAATTCTAGTTTTTAAAAAAATAATAATTATTTATTATTTAAACAATATATCACTAATAAATAAAAAGTTTAAAATTGCAAATAAGTACCGTAGACGTAGTTGACAAGTTTTTAAATAGCTATTGCGAATTTTTTTACTTCAATTATATTAAAATGTTTAAGCCCAAATATTTAGGTATCAATAAAAGCAAATTTAAACACAATACAAATACACCTTTAATATCCGCAAATTTTGTGTTTTTAAGTTCTTGGTCAAATATAACTTTTACAGAAGAATAATATTTTTTCACACAAACATGAGACCTTTTTGCTGATTAAATCCGTAACATCACGAATTGAAGCCGATAAGACCTTTGCAATACGTTTTTCTATGACTGCCTTCTCTTTTATTCGCTTCACCTCTTTCTGTACTTTTACGACTGAACCCTACATAAATACAGCGTTAGAAAATAAAGAAAAAAATTCTATTCCGTAGGGCAGACACCCTCCATATAAATCCCGATTGCTTTTTTTTTTTCGTTTTCGCCCAACTCAATATTATATTGTTTTAGCGTTCGGTCCATTCGACAAGTCGGAAACAAAGTCGATTGATGAGATAAGGTCACGACATTCGCCATATTGGCTAGCGCAGCTGTGACGTCAAGTAGGGCCATTTTCGGCCATGTTTGATTTTAGGCAGATCAGTGGCGTAGAATTAAGGAGAAAACAAAAAGAACTGTATGTTGTAAACAAAATTTATTGGATTATTTTAATAGGCATAACCTAAAACAAAAACATAAATGTGGTTTAAATATTGAAAATTAAAAATTATCAAAGCGACGACAGGACGATGAGGTACCTGGCAGAGCAAAACATTTTCCATGGTTCCGTAAGTCAAAAACCATTTTAAAAGCTTTGTATACAGGGTGTCCGCTAATGAATGGTACACAGAAAAACCACAGATTCCTTATGCCAAAATATTAAGATTTAACCAAACATACCTAATATCCAAAAGTTTATAATAAGGAAGATGACAGAGGGTGTCATAGTAAAAGAAAAAGTAAATTTATTTCGATAATTGTTTCCCCCTTTTTAAATATCTTAATAAAACGGTATCTCGGGGTTTTTAAACATTAGCTTTTCAGATCGAATATTAATTTTTGTGTGTAGACTAGAGGGCGATGGGTACACTATTTAAAATTCTCTAAAACTACCCAATTTTTGTTACTACTCTGTATGTATGTAAACTAGTAAGCTTCTCTATGCTTTCTGCACAAAAAAGGTATACTTAGTAAGAATCGGTCTTGACAACCGTTTTAAGGTATTCACGTTTTAGTTGTTCAGTGCACCTGAAAGTATGTACCTTCAATAACATCGTATTAGCTATAATTACAACTGCTCAGATATAAATAGCTGATAGCTAAAAACTCCTGGATACCGAGTTTTATTAAAATGTTTAAAACATCAGAAATTATTGAAATGCATGAATAAAAATATTTATATCCCTTTAACACCCCGTATCTTCCTTATCATTAACTTTTGGATATAGGTATGTTTGTTTACATCCTAAATGGGTATTTTCGCATAAGAAATCTGTGGTTTTTCTGTGTACCATTAATTAGCGGACACTCATCAGTATCATTTGTATATAAAAACACGAATGACTGATAACTATTCGACTAAACACTATCAAAATCTCTAAAATAAAACGAGTCCGAACCAATAATATGTGAAGTCTCTAAACTAACCAAAAACATTAACAACTGGAAATCCTTGCCAAATATACAACCAAATGAAAATGGCAAATTTCCACAGTTTTACCAAACAAAGCTTCGACAAGGCACGACTCTGTCATCAGCTGATAATGCTACCAACTTTGAACAGAACTGCCAACCGAAATCGTAATTCTCACACCCTCACGTCCCTGACAAAAGCTATCCCCGGTCTTGCTTATGTCTAAACCCCTTCTCATAAATAAACTCTGGTCGGAAACAAGACCAAAGCAAACATTAAACAAGATTGGTAGTGGTAATGGAATGGCAAACTCGGAAATTAAATACTTACTGTTTTTATACGCTGGTATTTTTTTATCTCATCTTTATTATTTTATCCTATTTACTTAGATAAAAGTTATCACACCTTACTATACTTAACGTTTAAACACACGAGCTTGGATTAATATCAAGTCAGCGTGGGTAGCTCTAATTAATTAAAATAAATTTTTATTTTTATTGCGACTGAAAAGAAAGTTTAACAGTCACTTTAATTTTATTTATCAATTAAATAATATAGATAAAGAAATATTGCTGTTTACACGACCTTTAAAGAAATGCCGTTTTTTTTTAATCTTTAACATGAAGGTAAAATATTTTATTTTAGTGAAGTACATAAAGTGTTAAAAAAGTAACTTTTTAACAGTTTGACACTTTTTCACGCTTTGAATTAATGTTTTGTTTCCATGCCTACTACAATTTATTTAAATATTAATTTAGCAAGCAATGTAACAGCAAACGCGACATTAATTAAACTAAAGGTCAGGTTACTTTGATTTCGCCATTATTTCTTTTAAGTTCATGTGTCACTTTATTTAAAATTTGACAGTTTGCGAATAAATTTAATAGAAATTATTAAAAATAAATAGTAATAATTAATTTGGACGACCCAAAATTGAAAAGGAATAAATACTGTTGTGGCATTATTCCTACAAAAGTAAGTATATACAATTTTCTAAAAGTTTTTAAATACATTTGTAAGTGCGTAGTTATAATAAGGATAACCATCTTTTTACAAAAAATGATGTCATGATTTGTTGTTGCAATATAATGGCCGTGCTACAAAAATAAACATTAATTATTGGGTATAAATAAATGTTAATTGGGAAAATTTTTATACGGTCGTAGAAAAAAATTGTATGCAACACACCTGACACCTCGCGCTATCAAACTTCCCATTTGTAAAAAAAATATTACATTATGCACTTGTTACATAAATCACTATTCCATAATTTATTTGTTTTGAAAAATACCGTATGTTATATCCCAATTTCCGTTTACCTTATAGTACAGGGTGTTTCTGAACTATGGGATCAAACTTCTAGAGTTTATTCAGGGCAGTAGAAAACATTTGAGTATAGGGACCCATGTCAAGAAAAGTGTTACTACGGCACTACGGCCCTAAGACCCTTTAAAATTTAGAAAGACGATGAATTGCCTGAATAAAATTTAATGCATTGCATTAATAAATAAAAAAAATAAAATTATTAAATAAATAACTCCAAGAAATTTGATCCCATAGTTCTGAAACACTCTGTATAATAAAAGAATATTGTACCACCAAATAGGGTAAATTTATACCAGATAAATTTAAGCCATCAGTAAAATAAGCCGTATAAAGCTTAATTTTTTAGTTGTTTCTATTAGTATAATTAAACATTAAAAAAATATACTGGTAGATGAAATTAGAAAAGATCATTAAGTTGATTAAAAACATTATTAATTGATATGAAAAACAGGTCAGTACACCATCTCGGAAAAAATCTATTAGACAAAACGTCGTCAATATCACGAAGTGGCGTATCTCATTTTTTCCAAGTTTACAAGAGTGCTTTTTAGGTATTCTTTTGTGCGACTTTTTTTAGTAAAATAAAATAGGTGCAAGTTAATTATTATATTTTTATAACTTAAAAAGTATCAAATTCTAGTTTATGCCAATTCGTAATATTAAGAAGAAACTTTTTTAAGCAATAATATCGGCTCTAGTCAATTCTTCCATTTGCAGAATTTAAGAAAACGCAAAAAAATCGAAAAGATTCTGTAATAAGGCTTAACAAGGTATTCTTAGTTTTTATAAACTAAAATAAATTATTAAGCTTTTAACAAAAAAGAAAAATGAGTAATAAGTGTACCTGGTGAGTTTCTTTAACACCTATTCTAAAAATTATAACACAAACATGACAAACTTTACAAGATTAACAATTTCATTTATACTGTTAATAGCAACTTTTAATAAATTAATTGAGCCGTTCATTTAAAAAGAACACGTTCATTTACAAATATTTTAAGAAAACGAAAAACCATTGTTAAGCCACATTTAGATCCGCAGTGGCAAGAAGCGTTTTTCGGATTTTTACGACCCACTAAACAAATTGAGAGTGGACGAACATGCGCACTTAAAAGCCGTGGCTAAATACAATCACCGGCACCCCGTGCCCTCCGTCCGCAGTCTGACCGTGACGCTCATTACCTACCGTACTTTGAAGGGAAAACCAGGACGGCGTCGACGAATTCTTTCCGATAATGCGGATAGTCTGTTCGGCGCCAGGCGCGTTTACCCTCAATTTGCTTTGCTAACAAACCTGTTTTTCGCCCATGAAATGTAAATTTTGTTTCGCGAAAGTAATAACATTGGCAATTCATCGAGATCAGTGCGAAAAACACGTTTGAAATTCTTAAAACTAAAAGTTTATATGTAATAAATTATAACTTTTTGTAGGCCTAGAAATATATTTCGTAATAATGTTCTTTATAAATATTAATTTTTCATAAGAAAATTCAAACTATTTTGAAGATGTCTACTTTTGTTTGACCTTTGACTGTTGTATTATGTGTTTTTTTTAATTTAAAAGTATCTTTTACTTTTAATTTTTGTACCTCTTTGTTAATAACAAACGTGAAACAAAAAAACGTCCATCAGGTAACCATCCCTGCCTCAAGAGTCAAGTATAATTCAGTTATGGTTGAATCGATACAATAATTATTATTCGATATCAAAATTGAAATAAATGAGAAAAAATACCAAGTAGACATCTCTGCTTTCAATATAAACTAGTAATACACCATAAAGAATTACTATTGGCCATATTTTTAATTTAATAAATACAAAATTGATTTTCATACTTTCATATTGATATTTCACAAATTTTATTATCGTTTTAAATCGATTAAAAAATGTTAATAGTAGAAATGAGGAAAAAATCAAAATTAACTTAAAACGATTTTGATAAATGGTAGGTATGCCCTGCCCAGGGTTGCCATAACCTCTATAGCCAATGTCGGGACACCTTTATTTCTATTAGGTTTAAGGACAGCGGCAGGAGGGGAGGTGCACTATAAATCTTTTGTGTTTATTTATTTTTATAAAATCCAGCAGTATTTTATAGTTATGCTGATATTCCAAAATTGCTTCGGCAGATACTGCCACCAGTCAATTCCTTTCGTCGGCGTCGGTTCTCTGACTTGCCATTAATAAAAAAATCTCTCTAAGTTGATATTATATGAAACAATTAAAAATGTACACATATTTTGATAAATTTCTATTAAGGGGTTTATACAACATTTTTGTTCATATGGTAAATCGGGACTTTCGCTATGAAATCAGGACGTTGGGACATGGGGCCTAATGACGGTGACAATCCCGATATATCGGTACCATAGATAACCTACATTTAGATCCGCAGTGGCAAGAAGCATTTTTCGGATTTTTACGACCTCGCTTAGTGGGTGGACGAACATGCGCACTTAAAAGCTGTGGCAAAATACAAACACCGGCACCCCGTACCCTTCGTCCGCGGTCTGACCGTAACGCTCATCATAGTACTTCGAACAGAAAACCTCGGGTAGCTTTCCAGTGACGAAAAATTTTGTGCGTCACGCTCCAGCGCTTGAAGCTCTTAAACTGCTCTAAAAAGTTAGTCACTGGAACGCATCCTTAGACAAGGAAAGAGAGATACTAACTACTAAATTTTAAAATTTTGTTGTTTTTAACCTTTCTTGGCTTTATAATAATAATCTCTTTTAATATCTAATTCAATTTTAAATAAATAATTTTAAAAAATCCATCCTTAACCATAAAAAACACGTTTGAAGCACAAAAACCAAAAGAGGGGTTGGTGCATGAGAGGCAATGGGAAAGAAAAACGGAGTAGCTCAGGTGCATAACACTTTCCGTCACTGGAACGCCATAAAGTAGAACGAAATGCTCCTGAGCTACTCGGGAGCGCTCTATTTGCGTCACTGGAAAGCCACTCAGGACGCCGTCAACAAATTCTTTTCTATAATGCGGATAGTTTGTTTGTCGCCGAGTCAACTTGCTTGCGTACAAACCGGTTTTTTCGCCCATGAAATGTAACTTTTGTTTCGCGCAGGTTATAACATTGGCAATCCATCAAGATCAGTGATCGGTACGAATGGCAACCCTAGGCATGCCCTTTATTGTATGCAGAGGCGCACTTACATGTTTGCCGCCCGTAGGCTATTTTATTTTCGCCGCCCCTTTCTTCTTCTTTTTTCCTTAAGAAATATTTTTGAAGAGCAAAAAAACCTCACTTCCATTTCTTTTAATTATAGGTATAAAATTGAATTCCAAATTATTCATAAGACATAATCTGCCGCCCCCTAAAGAACGTCTGCCGCCCCCTAAAAATGCCGCCATAGGCTTCAGCCTACTCAGCCTTTTGGTAAATGCGCCACTGATTGTATGAACACTTCTTACTTTTTAAAGATGACGAATTAGACGGAAGTGTTTTATTGCAAATACTTTAAATTGTGTATTGTGTGTATCTAGATATCATTAGATCGGGATGTCCGAACCAAACCAAGTTTGACACAACAATTTCCAATTTTTGAAGTCATTTAAGACAATAAGTTTAAGAATGTAGCCTAAATAGTTTATTTTATTTTCAGAAAAACCCTTAAAACCTTTGCCTTTGACCATTGCTTCTGTTCAGTGGATCCCACAAAAGACAACTTTGCATCCCAGGAAGTCGTTTTCGATTCACTAGGCAGAGATATTCTGGACAATGCTTTTCAAGGATACAATGCATGTATTTTCGCATACGGACAAACAGGTAAGCTAAATTGTACATATTATGTTAGATAAATGGAGTCTTAAGAAGAAACGTTTATTATAGAGTTTAATAGACTATCTTAGAGTTTTTAACGTTTGAAGTGGGTTTCTTGCAGTTAGCTTTAGAGACCACGGTCGGATTTAGATGTGTGGCGCCCCCCAATAAAAGAGGCCACATATGGGTGGATTTTTCTTTAAAAAAGTGGAGGGTAAAAAAGGGACCTTCCCTTCATATTGCGCGCTTTTCCGAAAAAAACACTTTTAGGAGGCCCCGGAGCTGTAGCCCCGCCTGCCCTCCTTCCAATCCGGCCCTGTTAAAGACTATAGCTAGGTTTGACTAACATTTAACTCTAAAATATGAATATACTACGAAACAAAGTGTACCTTGGAGATCAACATACAAAACCGGCATACATACCAAAAGAACGTTTGCAATGAACCCATTTTTGATTACTAATTTAAGTTATTATTGTTTACTAAACTCATGTATTGTTTTAAAATGTAGAGCTTACTATTTTTACCAAATTTTAAAAATACAGGGCCGTATTACGGTTAAACCATAATATGAATTTGAAATAAAATTGGCTTTGAAATTTCCGTATTAAAAATATCAGAACCGTATTAACAAAATAAAAGTTATGTTAAAGATTTTCACTAGGTTCTGCTTGGTTATTTAAGTAATTTAATAATTTCCAATGAAGAGTTAATTATTTTTTCAAATTACTAAAAATACAGGTCCGTAATAGGACTAAACCTCAATGTGTGACACTGAATCATTGAATCATTGAATTTGTAGTAAACTTTGCATTATTTTGGTATTAGAATATCAGGGCCATATTAAAATAGAAGTTGATGATTGTCCTACAAAAACGAAACGTCGCACTTCTAATAAAAATACCACCACTGAATAGAGCAAAAAAGTAGCAATGCAAAAGTGCAAAATTCGATTTTAAGGTAGCTCAGAAGCAGTTATAAAGATATATAGGTCCAAAAGGCGTCAATTTGACACTGACTGACATATAGATCAAAAACCTAACACTTCCAGATGACCTAGAAAGATTAAGTTAGAAATCCAGCTCGGTAATTGTGGTAAGCCTAGAAAAAATTTGAAATTAAAAAGTTAAATAATAAGGGGAGTTAGGGGTCTCCATACAATTTTTTTAATTATAGCGTTAAAACCTTTACAAGTAAATATTTAAAACTATTTCACTATATGTATTATTATATTTGCTATAGGTATAACAGAAATTAAACAATAAAATTTAGTCAAAAATAAGTGGTGTCCTCATACAAACAACTTTTTATACCAGGAGACCAAATTAACTCCATAGCAAACAATTATTTTATTTAGTCGAAGAAAAGTGTGGCGTATTATTTTTTTCTTGAAAAATTTAATACGAATCTAGTTCGAACACCACTAGTATTTTTTAAAAACTTTTACAGCAAAAAATGTAATGGTATGGTTAAAAGAAGTGTGCCAAAGTTTGTGGACATACCTGAAATGGTAGGAAAGTTATGAGAAAAAACATTTTTTCTTAAAACTTTAACACCCTGTATTTCTGAAACAAAGCATTGTCAAAAATAATTTTATTTAAAAAATGTTTTTATTTTCTTGCACTCTATACTATGTTAAAAGGGATATAATAGCTTTGTTCGCGGGTTTAATTCTGAACCGGTTCTGGGACTATTCGCATGCGCAGTGAAAAAGCAGCGTTCGCGGTTAGTAAAATCCTGAATTTTTAGTAACAGTTCTGTGTTCGCTGGTTACAATGGAATCAGTTCGTTACCGGTTCGTAACCTGATTAGCAGTCCTGGGATTTTTGTTGGAACTAAAAGTTCAGTTCGGAATTTCATGCACATTGTCGACATGGTCATCTGTTTCTGTTTTTGTGGTACAGAAATAAACCGTTGTATTACAGTTTATTTGTTTCTGCCACTTTTTATGCGGGTTAATATACCTGTTGAATATTTTTTAAATAATTTTTGTGATTCTGAGCGAATATAAACAAAGGATTTTTAATTGTATTCCGTATGAATGTATGTATGCAATAAAATAAATAAAGATTTAATTAAAAAATATATACAATATTAGAAGATTTTACCATTTCTTGTTTGAATTTTATCTTTAGTTAAATACACATACTTATGTTAAAAACGAGAGGAGGCAGGGAATCCCTCGTCTTCCGCCGAGAGACCTCGAGTGGCTTTCGACAGTATAACAATGTACCTTTTTGTTTGAATTTATTTTTTTTTGTGTTGTATCGAATTTAACCATAAAAAATCCTAACCAAAAGGCTAGGTTAGAATACATCCTCAGCTGTATAGAAAGTCGCTCGCGGTAAATAAAAATTCCGAACTAATAAATAACTAGACATGCGCTTTAAAACAATTCTAAACCAGATCGGTTCTGGTTCAGAATCGGTTCATTACTAGATCCGCGAACAAAGCTATTAACTTAAAAATAACCCAGTATTTAATATTGTGTTAAGAGTAGGTACAGTGGAATTTTTGTCAGAAGCCAAAAAGTAATATAACCCTTGCCAAGCAAACTGAATACTTAGAATTTCGAGTAAATAAGAACAAAAAGTGTACGTGGGGTCAAGTCAGGTTTATTTTACTTTTTATTGACACCCCGGCGATGAAACTCTCATGGGATAACTAATGAAAATCGTGCTTTGGGAAAAAAACATTTCGGCTTTTTTCTTTTTTCTATACTGAAATAAAGTTTTTAGAACAAAAATATATATTTTTCAAAAAGTTTGTTTAAAAGTGTATTTAATTTTGTTGATATATATCATACCATTGATACGTTTTAAGTGAAGAAGGAGAAAGATTAACACATAAATAAAATATTTATAGGGAAGGGGCAGGCCTCTGCAGACAGCAGATTTTATATTTTAGACACTCTAGATAAAAAAAAAGTGGGAAATTCGAGGGCCCTCTTAATAGTTTTAAAAAGATGCATAAGTGTGTTGCTTTATTGGGAGTAGCCAATGGCTTGGAAAAGAAGTCGATAAAATACACAGATTGCCCACAAACGACTATTGAATCAAGAATGCTAAAAGTTGTAAGAGGAAAGGCCATTTCTCAGAGATAGATATAATGTTTTCTATCTTTATGTGTTACAAAATTGCAGGTGCCATTATGCTCAAATTAAATGTTGCTTACCAAACACAGACTCCAATCGAACACTTGTCCCTTGGAATTAGGTTTAAAGAGTTTTGTATACCGGTTGAGCTAGATAACATAACACATAGGCAATGTGAGGAAAAAGAGACAATCTAACTAAATACCGGCATATCAACAGGCGTGACTAATAGTGCTTGTTTTATTATTCTATTACTCGCCGATGTACCAAAACTGCTTGCTCAAGCAGTATGCTTTGATATTAAGAGTGTAAAATCCCTTTTAGTAAAATACATAAAAAAAATAAATAGGTCGATGAGTCTTTGACTTGTTTAAATGTAAAAAAAATACCAGTAAGAGAAGACCTTTGCTAGAAAACAGATATCCTTCAAAATTACAATACACCCTGAAACCGCGCTAAAAAACTGGGAATAAAAAATGTTAAAGTAAGTAATGTTTTGGAGATATCAGCAATTTTATACAGGGTGTTCATTTAAAACTTTCCACTCAGTTATCTTCGAAACGAGACAGATTTGAGAAAATCGCCGACACACGTCAAGATATTTATTAAGGGGAACGTTTTTACAAAAAATTGGACGGCGCCGCTTTAACCTCTAACCACCAGGGCCACCACCCAAAATTCTTAAATGAGAAGGCGGGTCGAGTGATCATTTTAAAGCTCCTGACGAGTACTTTATAATCCTAGAATATGAAGTCAATATCTTCACCTATTACAAAATGGCGGTAGGTACGTTAAAATTACCTAAATACCTGATTTGGATGGTCATATTTCCGAAACTAATAAAGTTAGATGTACTTAATGTGGTATTTTCTTAAAGCTCATTTAAAGATCTTTTAATGGTAAAATAATATACAGGGTTCTTAAATAAAAAAATATGTACTTTTTCTTCTACCCTGTATATTACTACCAGTATTACCATTAAAAAGACCTTTAAAAGAGCTTTAAGAAAACACCACATTAGGTACATCTAACTTTATTAGTTTCGGAAATATGGCCATCCAAATCAGGTATTTAGGTAATTTTTAAAGTACCGCCATTTTGTAATAGGTGAAGATATTGACTTCATATTCTAGGGTTATAAAATACTCGTCAGGAGCTTTAAAATGATGTATCACTCGACCCCCTTCTCATTTAAGAATTTTGGGGTGGTGGCCCTGGTGGTTAAGGGGTTAAAGGGGCGCCGTCCAATTTTTTGTAAAACGTTCCCCTCAATAAATATCTTGACGTGTTTCGGCGATTTTCTCAAATCTGTCTCGTTTCGAAGATAACTTGAGTGGAAAGTTTTTAAATGAACACCCTGTATAAACTTTGCTTTAAAGAAAAAAGAAAAGCCTTTGCTATTATGGTTTACATTGCTCTCAAAAGTGATGGATCTATAAGCAGTTGCTTCTAATTTTAACAAAAAAATATAAGGAACGTTAGAAATAACAGTTTTCGTACTTAGTGAATTTTACCTTTTTTGTAACCTAGTAATATAGTGCATAAGTATAGTAATATAACTGCACATAAACACACTAGAAAAACTGTCAGCTCACTAAACCTAAAACTAAATTATTGGTTTTACTTAATACACCACCGATCAATATCCTGTCTCCACTTTTGCATCCAAAAACTCACTAAGTGACACATATGGAATTTTATTTATTTACGTCTTAGGTTACTTAGGGAGTTTTACCGCTACCACAAAAGTTTTTCTTGTACTTAGTGAACTTTAATATTTTACTTAAGGGCTTTAGAAGTCAAACATGGCAGTTTTGAGTTGTTCATATGATAGAACTATTAGCGCAAGTAACTTGGGTATGCTTAACTCATTTTTGAGAAAAATGTTTCTTAGTGATTTTTACCTTTATACCGACGATATTTATTAGTTAAAAACTGTGTTTTTGTATTATTCATTAATCGATACGTACGACAAATACGCGTTTATTCTATCAGCTAATCTAATGGTAAGCAGACATGTGAATAAATTAATAAATTTGCATATTATGGTACAAGGTATAATATCAATCTTTAGCTTAAAACTAAAACATAAATGGCGGTTTTATTTATCATCTAGTAATGTTAAGCATGGGTAGTTCTGATAACTAACATATGCAAATAATATAAACAAATTAATATCAAAAGAACAGTAGTTAAAAACAAAGTACTTAAAAAATACGCAATTTTCAGAGTAGTTCAATTTTTTTCTTCTATTTCTATATCGTACAGCGCACATGCAAAAGCCCACAAAACTTGCTTTTTCCCCATGAAAACCTACTTTTTATGAATATCATGATACTATCCAAAGCCAGGGGGTGCAACTGCACTCCACTTGCACCCCTGACGTGCCGGCGCCCATAAAAATTAAACATCGTTGATAAAACTGGTAAAAATGCTTTAAACCATACAAACCCCGAAAACCCCAGTAATTTTACTTTAAACAAAAAGATAAAATATTAAAAATATTTAAAAACTAAGTAAAAGTTACTACAGGGGCCAATATTACAAGAAGGTTCTGTTAGCAATGTCCATTACCCCCACTCCCTCCAGAAAATTAAATTATCTACGCCAGTGCCTGCCTCATCTTATATTAAAAATTTAAAAAGTAAGGGTAAAGAGGCTTACTTACATAAATTATGCCTTACGTTGTAAAGGGAACATCTTCATAAACTATTTAGCGCTGTAAAACCAAAGATTAATAATGGTTGATACGTACTCTTTGGTAAAACAACCCTAAGCGCCTTTCACACTAAGCCGGTTTTGACGTACAGAGAGATAAAAAATTATACGAAGCCTTTGAGTTTGCCGACTTTCCGCGTTCTCTGCGTATGAAAGGTTTCATTTGATTCCATACATTTCGATAGCGTTGGTCCGTCGTCCGTATTTCCGTCTTTCGCTAATATGAACAGACAGTAAAGCTTTTTACTTATACATACAGCACCTGATCAATATCTTGAATAACAAAATAACCAAATGTTATTAAATTATTTCTATGTATTTTAATAAAATAATGGATCTATGATTTCCATTCGATAAACCAAAATACATAGAGTTCCGCAATTTAAAAAGTGGCAGGTAGCAATATACGTAATTATATACAGAATGTTTTAAACATATGGGTCAGGGATGAACTTATTATATATATTTAAAAAATAATTTAAATAATTACCCTACACAGAGTGTCACAGAATGTTGTTAAATAAATTTTAAGGCCAGATTCTATTACAGAAAATATAAAAAAAAAAAGTTTATATAAACATGCGTCCGCAAA
>JACEGR010008363.1:0-37852 GCA_014170235.1 Listronotus bonariensis
AAAAAAATATTTATAGTAAAACCGGCCTCGAAAATGCTGGAAATTATTTTCAAGTTTCTAATTCCGCCGCTAGAGGGCGTAAAACTAACAACAAAACTAAAAACACGGATTATTTAAGAATATGCCATATTAACTTATACCGCTGATAGTTTTGTCGCAAACTATGTAAAATCAGAAAACTTTTTTCTTTAAGCGTTTTTCCTAATATGAGCCAGTACCTAACAACAGGGTTGAGGAGGCGGAGATGTACATTTGAAAAAAAGAGGTAAATCTCAGCTCTTTCTTTGAGAGCTTGACCGATTTTCGACTTCGAACCTGGGTCTTGTTTGCAAGAAGCTTTTTACCAGAGACTTAAGATGAGATGTTGGTATAATTAATTATTTTTTTTGTTTTATTCCTGGAGACTGATTTATGTCAAAATTTTACATTTTGTCCATTTTTCGAAAAGAATTTAAAATGCAATGGTATTTTTATTATAAGAAGCTCATTAAAAGGGCATAAAAAAGTAAAGGCTGGTGAGAAACTCACGCATTTCGATATCTTGAGGTGGTTCTCGAGCTTATTGCCAGAAAACTGCATTAAGTACTCGTAATTTTCCCTATTTTAAGACAAGCAATGCGGCGCGGCGTTTTTTTATCGAAGTGCCGGGATGTCAAAATTCGAAAAATCACAGAAAACAGGAACTTCAAAAATGACAAGTGCATTGTTTTTCAGCCCTGATAAATTTGAATTTAGTTCTTGTGGATTAAGTTAATTTAAATTATGTCTTATTCTACCGCCGAGGCCGTTAGACTTCTAGCTAAGAAAAACTGTCAATGTGACATAATGTCACGATTTCACATGTTAAATGTTTTGATTTTTATAAAGTATGGTTCTTTTCTAGGATATAGTAAACCAAGGATTAACACAACATTGTAAAAGCGGCTCTTAGTTCTATTTTATAAGTTGTGATGTTACGTGAATTTATATTTACGTGAATAAAACTATAGTCTATAATTATTATACCAAATAACTTATAAAACAAAAAATAGCCCAACTAACAATTATTGGACGGCGCAACGTCACCAAACGCAACGCAACGTTGCGTTGTTTCGTTTTAAATTCCTACATAGGGACTCTGTATTGCACCAATTCTGTGTATGCTTTTTGAGTCGTCCGGACGTTGCTGAAGGCAACTTGCTCGGCTAAAGCCATCTACAGGAAAACTTTATTAATAAAAATTGGTACCTTTTTGTCAACTAAAATATAATTTTTGCAACTTCTAGTAAATTTATAAGCCGTAGAATTATACCTCAACTATCATGGCAGAGTAGTAAAGATGTTGTTTATTTTTAAAATTTTGTCATGAACTGGATAATTAAATCGCCGTGATTTATTCGCATATCATCCAAATTTTAAAATGAACTGTATTTTACTGACAAATATATGGAGAAAACATAAGAAAAAACAAGCGCGCCATTAAAATAAGCAGTTTTACATAAGACAATATGCTTTTTTCAATTTTCGACAATCATTATAAGTATTAAAAAAACATTAAATTATGTTTTAAAATAATAGCTACATCTTTAATAACGTTTTCTCTTAACAGAATCATAAAAACGCCCATAAATTATTAGAATTATGTTTTTTCTTTTTGTTCCACATTAAAAAGTCAAAATGGCTGCCTTGATTTGTTCCTAGTTTCACAATTTTTAATGGCGGAAGGTAGTCGCGATCGCAACCATATTTTTTACTAAGATCAGACCAATGTTAGCGCCATCTAACAGGTAAAGGTTAATCTTTTGATCGAAATGGCCCGTGACCGTTGCTAGGTTGCTACAACCAATCGTCAACGTTGTAAAATGCAACGATGGAAGTAGCTTTCAGGCAACGTTAAAGCGTCGTTAGCTTCTCTTTCAAAATAGGTACCCTAAAGACCATAGTTTAGAAAACGACGTATAGACGTTAATAGGACAACCGTTTCCGATGCAACGTTAATGTTTCAATCATTACGACGTTAATTTAATTGGTCGGGAGAACAGCTAACTTTTCTACTAATGGCAACGTTAAATTTTGTGTGATTCGTAGTAAAGGCGACTAAAGACGTCTTAAATTGTTAGTTGGAAAGTTACCACCCTATTTTCCCTAACGTGAATTAATATTTACGTGAATAAAACTATAGCCTATAATTATTTACCAAATAACCTATAAAACAAAAAAATAGGTTACCACCCTATTTTCCCTAATTTGTCATTATTTTGTCCTTAGAATTCACGCTTTTTATTTGCATTAATTGATCATTACCCTAGCTAAAAATATTTAACTTATTTTTTTCCATAATTATTTATTGTGTATTGCAATTATTTCATAAGTTTATAATTTTGATTAAAAATCGCAAACCAAAAGATATCGTTTCAAGTTGAGAACTCAGAGAGAACAGTTTTACAAAATTGATTCCATTTAATAAATTTTAATTATTTCGAGTATTTTCCGTTTCACCCACTCCATTGTTTCTTGCAACATAACTCAAGTACGCCTATACGAATACTGCGAACTTACATCAAACGTCTTTGTGTTCGCGCAAAAACCTACACCCAAGTGGATTGCAACGAACGTTTTAGCGTGCATTACGTGCAACCGTCTTAAGTCTTTACTAACCACGTTATAATAAATTTACTTTCACTACATATTTGTGACCACAAACTAGAAAAAATTAAAACAATATTAAGATATTCTTATCGAGACCTAAAAAAATTATGTAAAAAACTGTTATTAACTAACTCAAAAGATTCACAGGCAATGCGTGAAAAAGAGATGTTCTAACGCGTGTAGAATACCAACAGGTAAAGATTAAATAGGTAATTCCAGCATGTAAACAGAATGACATGCCGCACAGTTCGTCAATATGTGGACAAAAATGAAAAAATAAATATTTTCATAACAACTTAAATGTATAATATGGGTCTTAACCCATATTATACATTTAAGTGTTATGAAAACATTTATTTTGGCATTTTGACAATGCACTGCTAATACAGAAAGCAATACTACAACATTATTACACATTTGATACATTCTTATGTATCAAATGTGTAATAATGTTGTAGTATTGCTTTCTGTATTAGCAGTGCATTGTCCCCTTTCTAATTATTAATACCAGAATTATTTTACGGCAAAAAGGCTAATGTGATTTTTGTTCCGAAATCATTGTCGCTCAACGCGTTGTGCATCAAACTTGCTTTGTCGTTGCTTTACTAGCGTATACAGAATCAGCTTAATAGACTTGTTTATAGGCAATGTGTGGAAAGGACACGGTCTAACGCGAATACCGGTATGTAAACATTTAGGATAGGATGACTAATCGTACTTTCTTTGTTGTTGCCTAATTGGCCGATTTACCTTTAAATATTGCTTATACAGTATACCTTTTTACTTAGCTGAACCGGTATACGGTCGGGCAACATATTCTTATATGTTATCGTAATATGAATATAGCTATATTATGCAACCTCTTGCAAACAAATTACTAATTTTAACTTTATTAGATTAGTTTCAAAAGGACCTTTTGACTAAACGAACATTTTATACAGTAACTTTTGATAACTTTTACACGGGCTGTAAACACGTTAAGTGCTTTTCCCTTTGTGTGCAGTCGGCAACTGAAAAGTTCGAAGTTTATGTTCGTCGTTACGTTGGATATGTGCACTTCATCCTTTGTGCAGATAGAAATTAAAATACGGCTAGTTAGGATCAGTCCAGGCCCTTAACGGACCTCTTAAAATTTTAAAGCGAACGTTAGGATATTTTATTACTCTTTCCGGTTAAAGTTCGGCAATAATTTAATAATTCATGTTAAATTGTCGATCTAACGTAGTTAAACTCCTATGGTGGTTAACAGGAAACTAAAACAAATTAAAAATTACGTTATGGGCTTTTAAAATTAGTTATTATGATGCTTGAAAAGTTAAAAATTTAAAGAATGTTTGCTGATATTTTAATTAATGGTAATATAAATGCGGTACCAAAAATTCTAGTTGTTAAATTTATTATTAAGGAAATATTGGTCGCGTTTTTAAAGAGCTTTACAAAAGTACCACATTTGATATATCTAACTTTAATAGTTTTGGAAATATGACCATTTAAACCTGAAAATAATTATATGAAGGGTCGCGGAAAATAACAATCAGAGTCCAACTAGCATATTTTGTCAGAAATTGCATTTTAAAATTTTAAGTCGAATATTGGTAATGTAAATATTAAATATAAAACCAAAAAATATATATTTTATTATATTTATTTAAAAACTTGAAGTCGCAAAAATTCATCATGATTGTTATATATTATTATTCATGAATTATCATCTTTTATTCTTGTCAGCACGTTGTACCTTTAAATATTGTTTTTTCGAGCCTTACGAACTTTTTTGCTGTAATTATCAATGTGTTTAATTATTTTAGGTACTAGTTATTTAAAGATGCTATTATTTTAGAATTGGCCAAAAATGGACTCTGATCGTTATTCGCCGCGGCCCTTCATAATACACACAACGCCAAAAGTCCCCTAGCATTTTTATACTTCTAATTTATTTAGAAAAAAATTAAAAGGAGTAATTCAAAGTGCTGTCCATGTTGTTTTTAATTTGGTTGAAAAAAATATTTTGAGTTCATGTATGTGGCTAAAATAAAAGAAATACCAAGAAAATGAAAAAACAGTGTTAATTTATGAATAACGTTTATTGCAACAAAAATTACCTGTATGACAATACAAAAAAAATACAGGTAATACTCTGTGGGCCCTCCCCTACTTCTGAGTAATAAGTTTACACGTCTGGGCATGGAAATGATTAAATTATACCGCAAGTTCCTCCTCGGTTCTAGGTGGTGGATTGCGATTGTGGATAGCTCTGGAAACAATATCCCATAGATTCTTAATTGGATTCATGTCTGGGGAATTAGCTGGCCACTCTTATCTGTTGATTTCTTCAGCATTAAGAAGCTCCTGAACTCTTCTGCCTCGATGTGGTCCGGCGTTATCATCCATGAAAATGAAATTCTCTTCAGTTTCATGGCGAAGGGAATGACAATTGGCCTAATAACATTTTCCATGTAAATTTCGCTAGTCATATTTTGTTGTATGCGAATTAATGGGGTTCGATGGTTGAACATTATTCCCCCCAGAACATTATTGTTCCCCCTTGATAGAAACGACTTTACGAGGATAGTTGAGTCTTGACTGACGCCCTGGGTCTCCCCATACCCTTTAACGATGGTCATCACTGACCAGACCGAATCTTGATTCGTCAGAGAAAAGGACCCTTTCCCACTGGGCTAAAAGCCATTCCCTATGGTTTCTCTCCTACTGGTGGCGGGCAGCACAGTATCGAGGCAATAAAAGAGGTACCCTTAAAAATCTTCTGGCCCGTAAATTTGCGCTTTGAAGTCTTCTGCGAATGGTATTGGTGGAAATCACTCGGTTGAACGTACCTTGGAAATGATCTCTAATGGCTGGGGCCGTTGCGTTCCGATTTCTGCGGGTAAATTGGATAACATATTTGTCACTTTCCACATTTCCAGTTTTTTAATACTTGGTAATGACTCGCAGAAGATCTTGGAATATTTAAACTGGCTGGAATATGGTGATTGGAAAATCCAGATTCATGCAGAGCAATTATTCTTACTCTGTTATAAACAAAAATTTCACGTCCTGGCATTTTTAGTTAGAATCAATGTTTACTTTGCGTATTTAAAAATGCAAATAAACTAAATAAAACTAACTAAACAATTTCAATTCTCAAAAACCACAAAAACTTTTATCTCCAAATAAGTATGTGTACTTTTTATTTCGTAAATAAAAGAATACTTTTATCTGATACTAAAAACCATGTAGGATTCTTTGTAACCAAGATATACGGGGGTCCAAGACTTTTGACGTTGTGTGTATGTTATTTCCACTATACCCACCTACAGGACTAAGCTTAGACTGAAGATATAATGGAAATTATATCTATTATTTTTTTAAATTTAAATGGTCATATTTTAGGAACTATTCAAGATAGATATATTAAATGTAGTAATTTGTAAAGCTTTTTAAAAGACTTTTTAATGATGGTATACTATACAGGGTGTCCCATTAAAAAAAAGGTAAGTTATGTCAATATATTCTGTTAATTGAATTATTTTTGTTGTCTTCATAACAGACAAAAAACTTATAATTTACTGTACCAGTTGGTTTTTGGATCATTTTTTAAGTTAAAAAATAAAAAAGTTATAGACATTAAAAATGTGAACAAGTTAGATTGGCACAGTACAGCTATACCAAACACAAAAGAAAATTTTGAAATTTAAATATCGTGAGTCACCTTTCAGTGCCTCCTATATCCATTTTATCCAATAATATATACAGGTTTACAGATTTAAAAATTTAAAGTATATCTAACACAAAAATGTTTTTGTTTTATACCTCACATAAATACCCCAGAATAACAATATACAGAAGCGATAGTAGCGTTTCCCGCCAAAACTGAATAGGTGGGGGTAACACTGGTCAAATGTCAAAGCATTACCGGGGAGTTTAGAACGGTCCGAAAATACGAGTCCGGTATCAAACGTTTATTATAAAAATATGACCGATTTGGGTATCTGGTAAAGTTTTTAATTCAGGGTTGCGTTTTAAAGATCTTATAATGATTTGTTAATAAAAGTTGCCTGATGTATATGTGTATTTTAAAGGTTATTATTATAAGGAAAAATATGAATGTTCCACTCTTTAAGATACCAAAACGGTAATAGATACATTTGCAATTATAATATTAGCTTAGTTGTTTTATTGTTTTAATGCATAATATTTATTTAATTATAAATTAATATACAATACCGGTAAAACATATTAGTTTCCGACTTTAAACATATGCACATTTTTTAAAATAAAAGATTTTTAACATAACGTTTTCTAAAAAGATTGCTTTCATGTAACCTTTTCGGATAGAGCGATGCATTTTTTTAAAACTTATGTTGCTAACTTCATCCTAAATGCTTATTAATATTTTATATGGCATCTGTCACGTGATTAAATGATTGCGATCACTTGCAAGTAAAGGAACTTATCACTTTCTCTTTCGAACAAATCTGCTATTCCTTAATTATAAAGTCATTATTTGTAAATTATTCGAAAGTAAATATAACTCAAAAATTTATTAAAACAAATATACATACATGTATTTTCTACAATTTAATGAGATGAGAAAAAATTATAATTTTATAGATGTATCGACGCCTCTAGAGACTTTAATGGCCGCACTACTCCTTGGGAACGTCCTTAAAAAAATGGGTGGTAATATATAGGATTTTGCAAAATTTAACCCCACCTTAAGAAGTGTTGTAAGAAACAAAAGACGGCTAATTCCATTTTTTCATAACTTTAAATTGACCGTTTTAGTTAACGGAACATCATAAATTAAAATTTTAAAAATCAGAGCAAAAGTGTCCGAAAATGACATCTCAATGTGTCATTTTATTCAGAATTCCATATACTATTGAAATTAAATAAAATATACCGATTTTGCCATTTAAAATGTAAAAGTAGCCTTGATTTCCGTTTAAAGTATTGAAAAACGAATGATAAGATCCATCAATGCACATTTACGTCAAATATTGATATACCAAATTTTATTTTCCTATCTTAAGAGATAAAAAGTTATAGAAAGAACCACTTTTGAGAAAAATCATAAAATTTTCACTTGAAAGAACCATATCATAGATCAATAGGGGGCCTAGTTTCAAAGTGTGCAATCTTCATTTGTAATTTTTGAATATATTATCAAGAAAAAAAATAAAAAGAAAAAAAAGAATTATTTATCCTATCCGGAATCGAACTCAGGACCTGTCACTTACGGACCCAACACTCATAACTACTGAGCTATGTGAGTACACGAATTTATTTTTAAATCTGTATAATGAAAGAAATAAGCCGTGTTTATGAGTTATTTACTTGTAATTTTTTCCTTTTTTGAGAATTTAAAAGTTTGTTCCACCCTCAATACACGCATATTTTAATTGGTAACAATTAAGTTTAAGTTCTATGAAACAATCAGTTTTTTTCATGCCGCTAAAATACTTCTCTTTCTTTTACTAAAAGATGTACATATATATTTTTAACTTATGAAGAGGTCGGACAAAGTCTTCGTAGGTGTGAAACTTGTCTCCCATTTTCATTTTTGTGTGTTGATCAATAATAAAAATAATATTAAACAATAAAACAAATATTTGTTAAAGCTAGGTTACCCTTAACTATTTTTCGGTGGTTTTCAATAGTTTTTATAAGCAAAACCGCCGGACGGCGGCTTCTATCGATAAAATAAGTAAAAACCGCCGGTAATTACAAATTATTTTCGGCGGTTTTCATATACGATGATATAAAAACCGCCGGACGGCGGTTTATTCCTAAAGTTGAGCAAAACCGCCGGCGGTCGTTTAGCCCAGTGTCTTTTTTAAGTAAATAGCTATAATGAATTAACACTTCACTTGTACCTAAAAATATTAAATGTAAAACATTCTGGCATCTCTCTTCTTTATTGATCGATGCGGCGCCATCTGCCCTGCACTAGCCAAATTCAAACAGCTTCGAAATCATGGGGAGGGCTTTGATTTTCGGCTCCGATTTCAATATACGTGTCCGTAGTTCTGTTGCGTAGCTAGTTATTTTGTGGTAATAGCTAGAAAAAAACAGTGTTAACTTTTTAGTACTTTTTATTTGTATATTTTTTTATTTACATAACAATAAAGTTTATGTTTACAGTCAATATATTTTAATATCCATATGTATTATTTGTTTTTGTATAAAAAAGAATTATCGAAACTAGTTGATTTGCATGCTGCATAATAATAGACAAATAAAATCATTACATGAAAGCTTTTGCATTATTTATATCTAAAGTATAGCCCGCAGTAAAATTGCGGCTTTGCATTATATATACGAAAGAGTTAAACCTAATTGCGTATAACCCAACCTCGATATTATAATTTTCGTTTCAGCTTTTTGCAAAAAGAAGCCTTTGATTATGTTTAATGGTGAATTGTTGCATTTTTCCATCAGCAAGCTTACGTTTTACAAAATACATACATAAAGTGTGTTTTTTTAGTTTTGTTAATAAATATTTTATGTACAATATTTGCTAAGAAAAACGAGTTATTTATTATTATGATATGTTTTTTAATTAAATAAAAGAGAAAATACAAAACAACTAAGTTGCTCCAATTAAAATATCAATTTACGTACTTCGTAAACAGTAATTTTTAAGTAAAAAAAAACATTGTTTAACTTTTTACTAAATAAAAAACCTTTTATTTACTGAAATTTAAAAGAATGACGCCACTGCATTTTACTCACAAAAATTAAAATTGCATTTCCGTTAAGTAAAACAAATTTGGTCTCCTGACTTGTTTTAATTCGATATATGGACAAATCTAGACACTGTTAAACCAAGTTCATGTAAAGGAACTGGCTACAGCGTCGAATGTAACATTTCACGAACGACTTGGTGCCACGTAAACACATGAAACCTCATGTGTTTATATTCATAAAGACAACTGGAAACCCAAATTTCATGAAGCTAGCTTAAACGGTTATAAAGATATGAAGGTCCAAAAGTCGTCAATTTTCCACTGACTGCTTGACTGACTGACATATACAATATACATAGATCAAAAACCTAACTCACTTTCAGGTGACCTAGAAAGATGAAATTTGGAATTCAGCTCGGTAATTGTGTGTAAGCGTAGAAAAGTATCTAAAAATAAAAAAAGGTAAAAAATGGGGAGTAATCAAAAGTATCCATAAACAGCATACAATAAAAACCAAAATTAAAAATAAACAATTTTGACCTTGGTAAATAAGAAAAATAAAGATTTTTGATAAGATACATGACTGCCTATTTATTTTAATACAAATAATTGTTAATTTTTTTATTTTTGTTTTGTTTTACCTTGTTGTCTATGTTTACTTTTTATTAAAGTGGCATTAATATTTTTCTGGCTTGGTTTTCTCAAAAGCGAAGCCAGATACACAAAAATTCAGGAGGCTAAAAAGTTGCATTTTTTAATTGCTCAATCGAAAAATAATATAAAATTTTTTGCAAAAATTCAGTGGCGTCCTTTTTTTCAATATATTGGCTGTGTTGCCCACTGAGACGCCATTGGACTTAATAATCTTAATCTAGGTGCAGAGCCTTACAAACGCCTTATTTCAATAAATAATTGTAGCAAATTTTATCTAAATCCGTTAAAGGGTTTTTGAGATATTTTTAAAATATTGACCTTTTTAAAAACTTTTAACGCCCTCTATCTTAGAATCAAAGCAAATCCGGACATATGTTTATAAAGAGATTTTTTCATAAAGGACATAAGGACTTAAGTTTCGCATCGTAGTTACGAAATACCCTGTATATTGTTTAAACAATACAAATAACTTTAGGCCTTCTCTAAGAGATTTCTGATTTTAAATATTATTTTATAAAAAAACAAGTAGTTAAAAAGGAAATTATGATAATCGGAGCTGTTTCTGAGGGCTTTCTGTGAAAACAGATGCAACCATAAACTGGGCTTAAAACCGACAAGAAAAAGATTAATTAATAAGTTAATGGTAAAATATCTACTTTTTTTTAAGGGTCAAATAAATATTTCTTGGGATGTTTTTAACTTAAAAACTAAGATAATGCATAATATATTTTTTAAACAGACCGCACCTATACCATACATGACTGTTTTAAGGTTAAATTGACTTTTTTAAAAGAAAAATCTCACGTTTTGTTTTTAATATAATAGACGGTAAAAATATGCATTTAATGGAAGTAATAAGTTAAATGTAATATTATGATAATAGTAATGAAATAATTGTACAGACAGGTCCACGCTACTAGAAACATAGGCAGGGAACTAATGCATTCACTATTGTCCATTGATTAACGTATCTGCATGATTACCCGAACAAGATCTCAATTTGTAATAAAATCATTCCACCATTTTATCGCATCGTTTTTGTTTACACTTGCTCGAGTCAAGTAAATGTAAGTCACTGCGCCTAAGTCTTTTCTATGTTTCTACTACAGTGAACCTGTGTGTACATGATATCACAAGACCTATAAATATATTCGATTAAACTATAAAATATATTTTAAGCAAGATTTTAACTACAAAATAGTTAAATGTACAATAATTTAATAATAATACGAGACCACGAAGAAATAGAAGCTATTTGCTAAGCCAATCTTGCAAAAAATATTTGTAAAGTTTAGTCGATTTGAATTTGAGAGTCGTTGTACACGGCTAGAGTATTTCCTAAAAACTTACATTAAAGCTAAAAACAAAGAATTATACTGATAAGTAAGTTTAACAATTTTTTTCAATTTTGGCAACCAGTTTGAATGACTTGTATTCGCTGTTAAACAGTACTACCACAGCCTTCTTAAAAAACAAGCCACGAAGTTGCAAGTTTGGCAACATAGCATGCTAGGAAAGTCAGGTAAAGTTTTTTTTCTATTTTTAAAGTTAAATTGGTGTGTAGTTATTATTAATTTAAAGAAAAATAAGCAGTTTATTGTATACTCCGATGTTTTAACGAAAAAAGTTAAAATTATTTTAATTCCATCCGTCGACGGATAATTTATACGAAATAACGGATAACCATATTCCGACCAATTAGAAAACTTACGGATCGACGAACAAGGGATGCATGCAAAGGTGGCCTAAGACTTTTTCTACAGAACACATTATAAATTCATGATGTTAAATAAATCAATGTTTATTATTTAGTTTAATGGTAGGTTTGAATTCATTTTTACATGCTTTTGGAATATAAAATACCGCTTATGTGGTAGCAAATTATTCAGAATAAAATGCAGTTTTAGGATATGCTAACGAGCCACCCTTCTTCAATTAAAAAAAAAAGAAGGTTTTTAATTATATTATTTATGATCATAAATAGGATTTTGCAAACTTTGACTTCACCCTGAGAGGTCAAAAAAACAAATGACGGTTTATTTGATTTTTCCATAGCTACTTGACTTAAAATACACTATTTTAGCTTAATCATGGCCCTTAAGATTAGTATCTGGTTTAACCGGAAGTTATAAAAAACAAGTAAATACATCAACCAATCCAAAATTATGTTAAATACCGACAACTTTTATTTTTCTATTCTAAAAAGTAAAAAACTAATAGAGGGAAACCACCTAAAAGAGAGTATTTTGTTAAAAACATCCAAAAAATTAAGTATATTTAGTATGCAATCTATACGAACCTCAATAAAATAATACCGACCTATTTTATTAAATTGAATCGAGTGTCGTCATGTCACCCTATTAAGTTCTTAAATTTTCTAAAACATTATTTTAAATTTGCTCGTGTTATTTTTTTTAATTAGAATTTAAAATTCAGTGTAGAAAAATAAATTAATTGTCTAGAAAGTTGCGGCGTCTCCGATATTGACGAAATTTGGTATACGGTGGTGTTTTGGGGCGCTGATCACGAATCTAAAAGAATTTTTTTCTGAAAATTTCGTTCTGAAGATATTCATCATCCAAGTTGAAATTCACACTAACCCTATTTTCATTATATTCCAGCGTGTTTTTGCATACAATTCTTGGTTTAAAGTAATTTTTTCCTTTTTAAACCTTATTTTTTCTATATATTTTACACATTTTATCAAATAAATTTCGAAGTTCCCTTTAAAAACGCAGCAAGCCATGCATATACTGCTCCGGCGCATCCACTATAATCCGCTCCGTTTAAAAGTAAAGGTATGCAATTTAATGCAAAAAAGTGTAAAATACGTAAAAAATGGTGTTGTAAAAGGTGAAAACCAAATATTATGTGTCACTTTAGTTTAGGCATAAGAATTATGTGCAAAAAGAAAGGGAAATAATATGAAAATTGAGTTAGTTTGATTTTAAACTTTGACAAAAAAATCTTTTATATTCGTGATCAGCGTCTCAAAAGACCCCTGTGTACCAAATTTCGTTAAAATCGGTGTTGCCGCAACTTTCTAGATAATTACCAAATAAAAAAATTGACATTGTATTTCTGTTAACAGGTACTAAAGTGTAACTTTTTATAAAATTACTTTTTTCTCGTATGAGAAAAGTGAGTACTTTTTACCCGAACATACATACACCTAAGCAAAGGTAAATATTTGATTTTAGAATAATTTATTATAAAAAAATTATATTTCCCTTATATTACGAGTCCAGTCAGATATTTTCTAACTTTATAATATTCCAAACAACTAATAAACGAATGCTTTTACTTTAAAATTTTATATTCAATCCGTCAAATTACAAAATTACATTGACACATACTAGATAATTTTCTTAAGGGTTTTCATAGTAATGCAAAGTCTAATTGTGTTTTAAATATACCAATCCACCAGTTTAAACTAAATTTTACATGATTAATTTTCTAAGTTTTTTTTTCAATAATAAGTCGCCGTTTTTTCCCATCACAAACAAATATGTGTATGATACACGGGAAAAATGTTAGACTTTAGCTCTTGGTTTATTGTTTCCCTCCACGCATCGGGAGACATCACAACCTCGAGCTAAAATCTAAAGATTTTTGCCTTGTTTAATAAATAATTTTATTATTTATTATTTTCGTTACTATATAAATATAGGTCATATTATTCAATACCCTTTTATTAGTCAATTAACCGTATGAATATAAGGCTACTTATTATGAACATTTGAATTTTTACTCGTACCCGCATAATGGAAAAATAAAATCATTACGTAAAGAACGTAGCTTACATTAAACGCTAAAATGTTTGTGAAAAGGGTAAATATAATTTGTTTTTAAAAAGGCGAACCTTTTAATTTAAAAACTGTAATGATGGGTGACCATCATGAATAAAGGCGAGGGACTACAGGATCATGATAATTAGCAGAATAATTCAAGGGTCCAAATAAATTTGGAGGTTTTTAATTTGGAATAAACGGCCTTTATTTACATAAAATTTATAATAAAAATTAAATATTTAACACAATATTAAAAAGATCCGTTGTAAAGTTTTAAGAATTTAATTTTTAAATTTAAACTGCTTATGCCTAGTTTTACAATTGCCAGATCAGTTATGGTTTAGTTAAACTCAACTGGTACATAAACTTATCCATTTAAAATACAGCGTGTCTTTAGAAGTTCTTACCAAATGGGAAACTTTTTAATTAATATTAATTTTACGAAAAAAACGCGTATAATAAAAGTCCTGCTTAATGGGAAAATACATTTTCACAAAAATAACTGTATGTTTGATCTACAGGGTGACTAAAAAGAGTCGTTTCCAAATTAATATACAGGGTCTTTTCTACTATGGTACCAAACTTTAAAGAGTGATTTCTTACGTCATTTATGTTCGTTTCTAAGATACAGTGCGATAAAGTTTTTAAAAAAGTCGGTATTTTATTAATATCTTAAATACCCTTAAACCAATTTGGTTAAAATTTGGTACGTTTGCTTGATGTAAAGCTCTTGTAAAACGCAAACAAAAATGGATTTATTGGATCCAGTGGCGTCTTAATGGGCACCACAGCCAATATTATTGAAAGAAAGATGTACGCTAATGGTTTTAATAGTTTTTTTTCTATGAAGCAACTAAACATACATTATTCTACTGTCGTACGTTTCATACACTTATTTTTGTGAAAATGTATATTTTTATCAAGCAGGGCTTTTTATGAAAAACATTTTTTGAAAACTTAATAATTAAAAAGTTTCCCATGTAGTAGGAACTTCCTGTATACTGCTGTCACTTTTTGCATTTACTCGACAATCATATATTGAAACAGGTCGAGTTCAACTGAACCACAGCCTAAACTGCTATTTTAAAACTGGGCTTTAGAAATCAATTACTGATACACAAGGTTTCTTTACCTATACGCATAAACTTGTAAAATTGCAGCTAAAGACAAACCATAAATAGTAATAAAAAAAAGTAAGTTAAATATTTTTCCTTAGCAAGATCATCAATTATCTTAAATAAAAAAATTTAATTCTAAGTGTAAATTTAATAATAACCAGTAATAAAGGAAAATACTGTAAGTTATTTTTTTAAATTAATCAGATAAATGTTTTATTTTTGTAGAAACTAACAAATATTAAAAAAAAGGTATGATGATGTTTGGTAGGTACGTCTATTAATACTCTTGTATTAATTGTGGTTAGTTCTGGTTATTAGGGCGAATAAAATCGAATAAAATTAAAATTATGGCTTACAATTATAGTTACATCAAAATATTTTTGACACATCCACATGTTTTCCATTATTAGTCATTGTGCCCCCAGAAATCACGTTTTTTTTGTGTTTTAAATAATTGATAATCGCCCTAAATAAAAACATTTTACAATTTTTTTGTTTTTATTTTTATTTATTGGTGGTCCTTGGCAGTTATTTCTCATATTTATGCGTATAGATTAGTAATCACCCTGTATACAGGATAGTATAAAAACGTAAATACTTATATGACGTGATTAGACTGGACTTACAAGAATAAAGTTATATTCAGGTTTTATTTAAAGATTAAATAAACGTTTGTATAAAAATGGAATAAGTTTATTCTGGGAGGTAGATGGGGACCTCTTTTATTTTTAATTTTGTTCTGGTTTGCCCTCTTGCCCTTCCAAAAATTCTTTTCTGCGTACGGCCCTGAAAAAAACACCTTTAAAAGCAAACTTTCTTGCTATTTTAAGGTCAAATTAACTTCTTTAATTTAAAAGACTCACATTTTATTTTAAAAATATTAGGCGAAAAAATAATAATGAAAGTATTAAATTAAAGTTCAAGTGTACATTTAACCTAAAAATGATACCCTGACATTTGGCACTTAATATTCTCTGCTTTTTATAAATATAAGACATTAAGGTCTTCTTTTAAAAAAGTTAATTTGACCCTAAAATTACTGTTATGTACACATTTAAAATTATACTTTAGGTCTCCGTTAGATGTTCTGTCTAATTTTCTACATTTTTGTACTAGATATTTCTCCATGGTTAATAGTTTTTCGGATATATAACATTTTTCATACTTTTAGTAGACTGCAAAATTGGTCAATATAATTTTCTATAAAGTTGCGGCAACTCCGATTTTGATGAAATTGGTACACTGGGGTTCTTTTGGGGCCCTGATCACGAATCTGAAAGATTTTTTTTCTTTAAAACGTTTTGTTTTCGAAAAATTCATCATTATTGTTGAAATTTTAACTATCCTTAGTTTCACTTTATTCCGCCATCTTGTTGCAAAATTCTTGATATAGACTAAATTGACACACAATATTTTATGAACATCTTTAAAGATTACATTTTTAGTTTTTTACACGTTTTTTTGTTAAATTTCCAATATTTTACTCCTAAATCGCTGCAACTATGCATACACCTATGTGTATAAAAGGTTGCAGACATGGCGACTTGATTTAAAGGAAACCTTTTATATTAATAAAAAGGCATAAAATCAATAAAAAAAAACATGTTTTAAAAAGGTTCTTATTGTTAAATTAAATATTTTGTGCCAATTTAGTGTTATATCAATTATCAAAAAGAAGGGTGTATTTAATAAAAATAAGAATAGTTTGAATTTCAACTTACAACAACAAACGCTTTCGAAATAGTCTAAACGGTACATCGAAAAAATCGAAAAAATTCGACGGTTATTGCAGAAAGTAAGAAAATTTGTGTGCAAGTTACATACTAACATTAGATTAATTTGACCCGCAGCACTCTGGTTTTCGGCCATGTTAATACAATATGGCGGTCAGTTCATATAAAAAAGTCTCTGATTCAAAAATTGCGCCTAAATTTTAGTGTAATTATTTTTAACTATGTTATTATCAAATCCTTTATTTGTATAGCGTTTCCACTATCAAATCATATGTTAAAAATTTGGGTGATACTAAACTTTTTATGTTTTATATACTTAGTAGGAGCTTAAAGCTTTAAAAGGGAGCTTCTATTGGAGTTTTTACAAAGATGCATATAGTGCCTCACTTATGCACCCCCATAAGGTCCAACTTGAGAAGCCCCGAATCTTTCACTTTGTTCGTTCCTTTATCCCTAGAGTTATACAGTGTGTTCCAGGATAGATGTTACAAGAAGACAAATGCACCGAAATTTTTGAATTTTAAATTGAAATTTCGGGAAAACTGGTCGCATGGTCCAAAACTAATAAATACAAAATTTAACTTCGATTGGTATTATACAGCGAGCAAGTTATAACTAAAAATTTAAAACATGCCCAGGAACTAACTATTTTTTTAATAGAACAAGATTGTATAAGTAAATGTTGTAGAAAATTAAATTATGGTAGGTTTACATCTGACATTTATTGCATGATATTTATGGCAGACAGAAATTCTGGCTAATGTAAACAATAAAAAATATCTATCGGACATAAATTTTTGGGAGAACGACTTGACGATGGCTAAATACATTACGTGTGAAAGCCAAAACCCGAAAATAGAACACAATAAAGTACATTTTTGATCGTTTACATTAGTCAGAATGTCTGTCTGACATAAATTATCATGCAATAAATGTCAGATGTAAACCTACCATTATGTCAAAATTTGAAGTCAAAGCATAAGATTAAAAAAATGTAATTGTCAGTTTTTACATTACGCATTACAACTTAAATAATTTTAATTAAATTTAAAAGCAAATTTAATATATTTTTTAAAAATTTGCTGCTTTAAGAGAAATTAATTTAAATACTGTTAATGTATAATGAAAAAAATTGCCAAAAATATGGTTTTTACTTTAATTCTTTAACTTTAAATTTTAACATAAGATTTAATTCCTAACAATATTAACTTATACAATTTTGTCATATTTTAAAAATAAAGGTACTTCACTCTTGGTCATTTTTTATATTTTTAGTTATAACTAAATTACCAATCCAAGTAAAATTTTGTATTCATTAGTTTTAAACCATGCGACCAGTTTTCCCAAAACAACGTTTAAAAAATCCAGTTGTTCTCTTGTAACACCTATCCTGTGACGCACTGTGGATAGTGTAATCTGCTACCTGCAGAGGTATTTTCTTCTCTTCTAAATTTTTAGGTCTTACGCCCCTATCTTCCTTAAAATATACGTTATTATTTAGTCTTTTAGCTTTCGTGAAATGTCCAAAAATAATTGCAAATGTAGCAAAAAGGATTAGGAGGTGGATGAAGAAATTGCTTGCTAAGAACTGTCGTTTGAACACTCTTTTATATAAATGGAAGATAAACGAGAAAAACCACACAAGAAACTCTATACATTTTGATTAACTCACATTGGACAAGACCTTAAGGCAAAGAACAGATGTAACTCTTCCGTAAAAAAAAGAAAAACTAAAAATAGTTAAAGTTATTTTTATTTTTTTCGTTACTTACTTTTGGATTTTTAGGGGATTTTTCTTCAGTTTGTTTTAGGAAAAACAATCTAATTTGGCGTGTACCCAAATAAATACCATCAATTAGGGTACTATGACTATGCTAAAACGGTATTGTAAGTTAAGTAACCATGAAAAAATAGATTTAATAATGTTTTGCTTTTACGACTACTTTGAAAAGAGTAAAACTTTTTAAAGCCCTTTTCAGAATTATTGGTTAATAAATTAAAAATTACTCATTAAAATATTCTGAAAAAAAATTGGATATATGTTTTTTAAATTTTCTAAAATTGCCCGAAAAACCCGATAAAAATATAAAACTCTTTTTCTAATTCAATTATTATTTTTTTAATCATGGCATATGACATATCAGGCATCACTATATTATTTTGAATACTCTACTATCAAAATAAGACAAAATAGAACGGTAACAGCAAATGTTAGTAGAAAAACTGCCTCTAAAAATCATTACAATATATTAATTTATAGTTTTAAAAGCCCAGTAGCGATATAGAGCAAAGAGTAGAAATTATTATTATTTTTTAAAAATATTGTTACTTTTTGTAATCCTTAGGTCATATTTTTTAATAATTATTTAGGTATTTATATTTTTAGTTTTACCATTAAAGTTAACACCTTTAAATTGTATCAAAACGATACTCCACATGACATGTTACATAATTTAAGAGAGTATGATATACTCGTTAAAAATTTAAAATGGCTGCCTTAGTTGTAGGCATTTTGGGTTAAAATGTAATTACAAATACGGCTATGATATTTTTGGTTTAAAATTGTTTGTTTACAGCTCAAAAGCAGCTTTAAAGTGCCATTTTGGTTCACCAGGTCGGGGAACCCAGTGCTGCGGGCAAATTACTTCTATTAATATACACAATACGCATGCCTAATATCTTGCTTTCTACAATTTTCGTCAGCTTTTACACGTACCGCTTCGCTTGGATTAAAAATAAAATCTTTTAGATTCGTGATTAGCGCCCCAAAACCCCCTTGTATACCAAATTTTACAAAAATCGGAGTTGCCGCAACTTTCTAGACAGTAACCTAGATCGATAACACTATTATAATAGTATAAATGAGTAAATCATCTATTTTTTGTCCCAGTTTTAACATTTTCATATTTTTATACCCTATTTTTTCTAATATTTTCCTGTTTTAAATAATAGATTATAACTTGATTAATTGTAATCTGCAATAAGCAGTGCACTTTAAAGAAGTTCATGTACACAAAATTCTAAAATAAAACAACCAGTATCAAAAAGCAGGGTCACTACCTATAGAGCCAACTAACTTGTCAATCATCAAGCCATATTACGATATCCTGGGAACAATGAAATTGTCCTTTTAAAACTTTTTAAACTTCAGATAGAAGATGGTTAATTTAAGTTTTTTATACTTACACTAAAATTTGAATCAAATACTATCCAGAACACCATAATTTATTAATAACTTACCTTAGTTATTCAAGTGACTGGTTTTCCAAGAGACTGTCCTATGAATCTTGAACATGTTTTATTTTTGACATTTTTGTTATGCTAACAGTAAACTTTAGATTAATAACATCCCTATTACCATAATTTATCAAAAAATGTTCATTAATAACGTATTTATGCTGGTTGTCCGACGAACACACATTAAATCCAACCACTCTTATTTTTTGTAAAACATGGTCAACTGAGGCTGTAAATATGATAGAAAAAAAAGGCAAATGGTCGTAATCATTTACCAAGAATACCGACTTACCGATAGTGTACACACTATACCATTTATATTTTGATTTTTTAAAATATCTTGGTTGCCTGACGGACATATGGTGAGCCGGACTTTTTCTTGGGCCAAATAGATATTTAAAAAGATGCTAAACTAAACAATTTAAAAAAGTATAGTTTACTTTTGTTCTATACCTGCATGTTGACTTTTAAAATCACATTTATTTAAATAAAAGAGTTTCTTAGTAATAAGCAATTTTAGATACTATTGTTGTATGGGGACCAAGAGTAAACTTAAAAAATACCTAACTTTGAATCACTTGAAAAACTAATAAAAAAATAATTTGCAAAAATAATAACAATAATTATATAAAATAAAGATGTGTTTAAATTTAAATTAATAAAAAAGTAACTAATAAAATACTTGAATTTATATTTATTTTCTGTTTTTTTTAGGTACAAAGTGATTTCGCGCTTAAATCAATAATAGTTGATTGACCAAAATACTATAATATAATAAAATACTAATAATTTATGTTACAGGTCCATAAATTATTTTTACAAATAAAATTCAATGCACAATCCCATTAATAAAAAATACATATTTTGCATTTGTTGCATACTATATTTATTCTAGGACCTAATAAAAATTTTCCGAAATTAGGTCCGTTTTTTTTCATTGCATTGCATGCGTTTATTTTTATTTTTACTTAACGTGTATATGCTACACTACAAAAATATTTTGTATAATATTTTACTTTGCATTATATTGACCCAATAACATAAATTGCTTAAAAGTTAAAAAAACAATCATATATTATCTCTTGAACTCAATGAATATAAAATTAACTTTGTCTTTTTATTTCTTAAACTTTTACATTTTTGCTTGTGCCATAAATGTTTTTATTCATAAATGTCGCAACACATAACCCTCTCAAAAATGATTGTTGGAGTTTTTCCTGTCCGTTATATTTGCTTCATTTTGTTTATGCAAATTCTCTTGTGTCGTTATTGGTTTAAAAACATGAGCGTCGACTTCTGAATTTTAATGAAACATGTCTGAAAAATAAACATAAAGGATAATTGGAAAAAAACGCCACATGTTACTTTTTAGGTTTTTATCATATATTTCTTTAAAATACCATTGTAAAAAGAACGGTTTTAATTTTACCAAAATAAAGGCCTAAACTATTTTTAAATGAGGATCTTATTAGGATTTATTTGGTTGTGCCTATTTTATTCAGTAGCTAAAAAAGCATCTTGTTTTTATTACTGAGAAAATGTTTTATACTTTATTTACTAGGTTAGTAATCTTTTAAACCAGAATGTAACCATTACGTATAATAAAAGCGGCTAAGTTTTGCAAAATATATTGTTCTTTAATCTAGTAAGCGTTAATTTTAAAAATATTCCTAACTGGCATAAACACATTATATGTATAGCCATAGTAACATTGATTTTTTTTCCATCAAAAAGAGCTGTAGGAAATCATTAAGTATATAGAGGTTTCTTAACTACGTTACGAAACTTTAGTTTATGGAGGGTATGTTCGGACTAGCTTTATTTCTGAGATGAGGGTGTTAAAGTTTTTAAAAAAGTCGGTATTTTTAAATACCTTTAAAACGCTTTAACCGATTTGTCTGAAATGGTACATCTATTTAATGTTATAAGGCGCTTTTAAAGCTCTACCTAGATGAACATTATTGGGTCTATGTGCGTTTTAGTGGGCACCACAGACAATATTATTGAGAAAAAAAGTACCCCACTGCCTCTTTTTAAAAATTTTATTTTATTTTTTCGATTAAGTAATTAAATGTAAAATTTTTAGTCTCTTATCGTTTCTTTGTATCTCGCTTTGTTTTCGAGAAAAAAAATAAATCCCTTTTAGGCGATACTAAAACCATAACAATCCATAAACAAATAAATAAACAATTTTGACCTTAGTAAACAAGGAAAATGCCGATTTTCGATCAAATACACGACTGCTAATTTATTTTAAGACAAATAATTGTTTATTTTTTATTTTGTTTTTTTACCATATTTTCTTTGGGTACTTTTTAAAAGAAATTAAACTGCATTACATTTTTTCTCGAAAACCAAGCTAAATATGAAGAAAAGTTAATTAACTAAAAAGTTTCTTTTAATTGCTTAATGGAAAAAAATATAAAAACTTTATAAAAATCAGTGTAGTACTTTTTTGTTATTAATATTGGCTGTGGTTTTCACTGAGACGCCACTGGACAAAATAATCTTTGCGTAGGTAGAGCTTCACAAGCGCCTTATTACATTAAATAAATACCAAATTTATTCTAAATCGGTTAAACCCTGTATATTGTAACAAATTCTTTATTACCTCATACATCAAAAATTTATAATATACATCAAAATTTTCCAATTCATTGCAGTAGTAAACTGTACAAAAAAAACATAATCTAGTAAATTACGATACGCCACTGGTATTTCGACTAAAAATATACGATTTCGACACCAGCACCCCCACAACGAATTATTTTTTTCAATGAACCGACAATTTATCTGTCGCGCCACAATTCAAAGCCAGACCTTTTTTCTGCCTTTGTTCCTAATTGATTTCTCAACGGATTCTTATTTACTTAACTTTCTGTAAATTTAGGCTGACAGCTCTTTTTAATTATCCCAATTTTTAACGAAAAGCCCTTATTACTTAAAATCATTGGTCTTAGGAAATATAATATTTTAAAATGGTAATTTGTTGTCAATACAAATGTGTAAAGGAAGAACAGTCCGAAACTGTGTACTAACATTATTAGGCGCCTATCTACTTCACAAATTACCTAATTATGACACAAAAAGAAAACATTTTTGCATTTAAAAGATTAAAAAATGTTTTTTGAAATACTTACACACAAAAACATATACTACTTAAATTAGTTTATAGGGGACAATTAATATTTGTAAAAAATGTACAAACATTATTGTTTGTACTTTCCATTTATACTTAATATTTGCAATTTTACGTACAGGGTTTTTATTTATATATTGACACCCACCTTTAACCATAACCAAGAAGAATAGGAAAAAATTGTCCCGAAAAAAAGTCTTATACTTCATCTATTATCTTTTCAGCATAAAGAAAAAATTACTCTCAAAAACTCAAGAAAAATTAAGAGGTAAACTTTTTTTTATTTATTTAACACCCTGTATATTATGTTACTATTAAAAGGGTATTTTAAAAGTCTTGGCAAAAATACCACATCTGAGATATCTATCTTTATTAGTTTTAGAAATATGACCAATTGAATCTTGAAAATGGTAGACATATTTACCTACATATGTACCGGGTGCCAAGTTATAAATTTACACACCCTTAACTTTTGTATTTTTTATCGTACAAAATAAATAATTTATTATCAGTTTGTTGGGTTAGTTCTGTAGTTTCTGAATCAATAATTAGATTTTTATTATCTCATTAAATATACAGTGTGCAACAGAAAGTATGATTTTTTAATGAAACACTATGTATATTATATTACCAATAAAAAGATCTTTTAAGGAGCTTTACAAAAATACTACATTTTATATATCTATCTAAATTAGTTTGGGAAATATGGTCATTCATATCTAAAAATAAGTGTAAACAATAATTATGTACGTAGGTAGTTCCAAAACCATTAAAGATAGACCCATAAATTATGGTATTTTTGTAACGCTCTTTAAATTATCTTTTAAATTATGATTTAATATACTGGGTGTTCCAATTTAAAAAATATTTACTTTTTGTTGTACCCTATATCTTAAGAAAAAAATAAATCTGTTAAAAGATACAGAAGCATCTTAACAAAATGTTTTTATATTTTTTTTTTTAACGTTAAGAAATAAAGAAGGAATTTAAAATTATTTCTCAGATTTACATGACCATATTTCGAAAACTAATTAAGCTAGGTATATGAAATATGTTATATTTTTAAAATATCTTTTAAATGGTAAAATAATATATAGGGTGTTTTATTTAAAAATATCAGACTTTTGTCGTACTCTGTATATCTTAAGAGATATTAAAAATCTAATTACTAATTCGAAAACCACAGAAATACTCTACACAAACTTATACTTTTATTTATTTTGTACGATAAAAAATAAAAAGTTAAGGGGAATGTAAATTTATAACTTGACACCTGGTACCTACGACTTAAGCTTAAACTATATTTGTAGTAAAAATTATATCCAGATTTAAATGGATGTATTTTCGAAACTATTAAAAATAGATATATCAAATGTTTTTTTATTAATATTTTTAAAAGATCTTTTAAACGGTGACATAATATACAGGATGTACCATTTAAAAGAAGTTTACCTCTTCATTTTTCTTAAATTTTTGATGTTTATTTGTTTTTTCTTATGCTTAAAAAATAAAAAATGAAAAAATATAAAGCTTTTATACAGGACGTTTTTTCTATCCTTCTTGGTTGTAGTTAAAAGTGTTTTTAACAATTCGTTTTAAATAATTTCTGGATTTTTTAAATAATTTAAAATAAATATCTTTAACAACGCTTACTATTTTGTTAGATTTTTTTATTTAATGTTTCATATTTTAAAAAGAAAATAAAGAGTTCTTTAGTACGCAGATCATAAAACAGTGTAAAGAAAAATCGATAATTAACCCTTAATTAGGCGCGCCAAGAATTTTACCATAATTGGTCGCGCGGTGTATTTAATACACCAATTGAAAGTTAGGAGTTTTAAAGCTTATTTTTGCAAATATATGTGCAACAAATAACGTTTTAATACTAACTATTTTTTATTAAAAATATTCAAACTGTATATTAATATTTCTAGTTTATAAGAGCAAAATATTTCTTTAAAATAAAAAATAAATCCAAATAATTTGGTAGACCTGGTCGGTTAACTTTTTGGGACTTTTTACTGGTCTTTCGTCCCTGGAAGGCAAAATTAAATATGTATTAGTATACATTTTAATTAACTACTTTAATTTAAAAGAACAAAGTGACAAAAAAATAAAATACTGCGTCAGATAATACTTACATTAGTACTAGTCGCGCAGTGTATTTTAGGCACGGTTTACAAAAATAATCGATATTGTCACAACTAAATACTATTTTCAAATAAGACCGCCACAATACATCAACGACATCCTTCTGCTATATATATACTAAAAATTAAGCTTGCAACATTGTTTCAAAGACCTCATCGGCATAATTTTGAACTAGTATAAGAGTCATGACAATTGATAGTCAAGTTTTTCTTGTTGTTGTGGCAGTTAATATTGTGTTTTTTTAAATATTTTTGTGATTTATTTAATAAATGCAATAAAAATTACAAGAAAAATTAGTCTACAATTTGTGCAAAGTGTTTTGGTCGTTGTCATCATAGATTCCGTAAAAAATTCTGGCATGAAGCAAAAGGTGCAAAGACGGATTTGTTATGACTGCAGTTTAGGTATAAATATTGAAGAACTTACGTTTTATCACTTTATATAAAATTACGCGGAACGTTAGCTGGTAACTACTCCTTGTTTTATTTAGATTTTTGGCCAATGATACCTAATTTTTTGTCTGAAATTTAATGCCTTGTTTTCAAAAGTGCTTTTGCTTCTAGCCAAGACACAAACCCGAAATCGTATATATCTGTAAATATTGTAAATATTTTTTGACATTTTTGATCCAGATACCCTGTTTCATCAGCTGATTAACCGAATTGCAACACTGCTGCTACTTAATTTGAAATATAACTATAATAACTATATACACTGTGTGCAAATAGTCCTGGAACCCCTTAATAATTCGCAAATGCGCTCATTTATCGAAAAGTCTTCCAACAAAGTTTATAGATATATTTTAGATCTATTTTATAAAAATATGTTTACATGTACAGGGGGCATCACAACGAAGATATAGACACAAGTTACCTTTTTTTAAATGGAATGGTGTATATTTTATTGGATTTTTGAATTCTCCACAAAATTTTAACATGACTTTGTGCAACATATGCTATACCTAAACTCACTAGTTTAAAAGATACAAGGGTTTAAAAAGTATTTTATCGATATTTTTTATTTTCACCTGTTATAATATTTCCCTAGTTACATTTACATAGTAACATTTTTGGGTATGTATGACATGTATAAGTGACGTTTGGTAATTATTGAGCAGTTGTTAGTTAAACTATTTAAAATAACTAGTCATGGCACTTTCTGAGAAAGAGAGAATAACGCTTCTTATGATTCGAGGGTTTGGGGATCGCGAGCGGTCTTACCAAGAAATCCGAGATCTTTTTAATACAACCTTTGCAGAGCGTACGCCAATCTCAAAGTCTACAGTAAGCAGAACAATAAGAAGATTCCAACAAACAGGAAACTGCAAAGATCTTCAACGCACGGGGAGGCCAAAGACAGTTTGCAACGAACAAAAGAGTTTAGAAATATTACAACATTTCATAGAAGATCCAAATTTGTCATTGCGTAAAGTTGCCAATGAATCAGATGTTTGTTCTTCATCAGTCAAAAATGTTCTTAAAGGTAATAAGTTTCATCCCTATAAAATTACGTTGGTACAGGAACTATTTGAAGACGATTTTGATCGCCGAATAGAATTTTGTGAAATTATGATGCAAAAATATGATGACAATAGATTTTTCTTTTAAAATATCTTATTTTCTGATGAATCAACATTTATGCTAAACGGCACCGTAAACCGAGCATAACTGCAGATATTGGGCTGTTGAAAATCCTCATTAAATGCGTGAAGCACATACCCAATATCTGGAAAAAGTTAATGTTTGGGCCGGTATAATTAATAATAAAATAATAGGCCATTTTTTATTGAGGAAAATTTAAATGCAGCACTATATCTTGAACTTCTACAAAATCAAATATTACCAGAAATAGGGACACTTCATAACTTTGAAATCATGTGGTTTCAACAGGGCGGCGCCTCCCTTATTTTGGATTAAATGTTAGATACAACTTTTCCCAGCCGATGGATCGGCAGAAGGGGCGAAATTGAGTGGCCAGCAAGAAGCCCCGACCTTACGCCTCTAGACTACTTTCTTTGGGGACATTTAAAAAATAGGGTTTATTTGACAAGACCTGAAAATATCGATGAACTAAAAGGAAGAATAAAAAGAGAATGTGAAAACATTACTCCGAATATGCTACAAAATGTTACAAATGCTTTTTATTACAAAGTAGCACATTGTCAAGCCGTTCAAGGAGGTCACTTCCAACATTTAATTAAATAGGTTAAGTGTTTACAAGTTATTTTTGTGTCAATTCTGTTTTTATTAATAAGTGTTTTCATATTTTAAAAGTTAATAAATATTTACATTATATTTTTTTAAACCCTTGTATCTTTTAAACTAGTGAGTTTAGGTATAGCATATGTTACACAAAGTCATGTTATAATTTTGTGGAGAATTCAAAAATCTAATACAATATACACCATTCCATTTAAAAAAAGGTAACTTGTGTCTATATCTTCGTTGTGATGCCCCCTGTACATGTAAACATATTTTTATAAAATAGATCTAAAATATATCTATAAACTTTATGAGGAAGACTTTTGGATAAATGAGCGCATTTGCGAATTATTAAGGGGTTCCGGGACTTTTGCAAACAGTGTATAACTATTGTATATAGTTTACCTTTTCTCAACCTTTCCTTTTTAAATTTTCTGGATAATTTGAATATTAAAAGAGTGATGGTAATTTAAATCATAGCATTTTTATATTTTGTATTAGGCTTTTTGAAAAAATTAAGGGTTTGCGGTAATTTTTGTGGGGTGTGTAATTAGGATTAAGAAATAACGTTTTCAATATTTATGTATATATTAAATAGTCCAAGAGCCTACTTTCCTTATTTTCTAAAGGCTTGTCAGTGCATGCTCTCAACATAGGTAGAAGCGATGATAGCCTATAAAGATTGACTCATAGTGACTTTGGTAGGTACCCAGTACCTATTAGAAGATATTTTCTCAGTCGCCAGACAGTTTTGACATGGTCTAAGGAAGTCTAATATATTTTTTTTTATTTAACAAGATATGACAATAACTCTTAAATGTTAAAGGGTTTCCAAATATACATAGCCTAAAAATTCTTTGATGTATACGGAGTATCCCAAAAAAGTTATTGCTGTGAGGTTTGCTTTTTTAAAAATTGTTTTTGGGACACTCTTTATACTATATATCAAAATATTTTTAGAGTATGCCTATTTGAAAACCCTACAACCCTTATATAAAACTTTTTTCATATCAAGATATTTGATAAATAACAAAAATATTGGACTTTCTCGGACCACTGGGCCACCACCGAAATGTATGTTTGCCTAGTAACATATCTAAAATCCAGCTTTTACAAAATGAGAAAAATTAAGTTTCAATTCATTAACCTTTGGTGTCTGGTACCTGCCAAAGCCACTATGAGTCAAACTTCATAGTCTACCATCGTTTCTATCTATGTTGGTAGCATGCACTGAAAAACTTTCAGCTTTAACAAAATAACTAAGGTTTGCCTCTCACCGGCTTTTACTCTAAAAGTATTTACTTATAATTTCAGACGTTCCTTTGGTATCATTAGAGCTTGGCAGCACTTTGAACGGCAGCACTATCAAAGAGGAGTCGACGTTTATTTCGAATGCAACATCAAATCGAATCCTTGGGTCTACAAAGTTAGTTGGAGACATAATGTAAGTTGGTTAACTAAATACTAGTTTCTCTAGTTAAAACAGTGGCTAATAGTTTATTGTTTAACGGAGTGTCTTTGAATATATCATGTGGTAATACATTTCTTTGAGATTTTTTCGCATATTACAATTATTTATTGTTGACTAAAATTAACTAATTATTGTTTTCTTTCCGGGTTTTAAAATTAATAATTATAGGGTATAGATGGCCTATCAAAACTTTGACAACCATTTAAAGACCGCATAGGCAATTTTTTCCCAAAATACAAAATCAACTAAAACTTTACCGACAAACTTTATTGATTAAGTAATTTTCCATAGAAAAATAAGAAAAATCTATTTGGAATATATTTCCTTAAGTCATAAATATATTTTAAACTACAGGGTGTCAAAATGTATAGAAAATATATATTTTTTTATAATAACTCCTATAATAATATTACCATTTAAATAATTTTAATGTTTTAAAATGTATAAAATAATTAGCAATATTATTATGCCGATAAATTTAAAATGTATAAAGAAGAAAAGTTAGGGCTTAAATTTATTTAAAACCAGAGAAAAATTGAAATCAAATATAATTTTATTTAAGGAAATGTAGTGGCGTACTATGTTGATCAAAATAGATGTTTTATTCCCTGCACGGATTTTTTTTGCGTCAAAATATGCCCTTTGATGCCAAAAATATTTCAAATATATCACGTCTTATAAAATTCATTAGAAAAATATTATTTTCTGAAAATGTTAACACAATTTAGTCATAAAAATAGGACATTTACGATACGTATTCATAAATAAAAATTTTCCTATTTTTTATTGGAGAATTACTTCCTACACGACACCCTGTAAACTACAAGAAGTTTCCGTGTTAAACGTAATTTTACATCTTGTATATTGGGTCACTTTTGTTCTGAGCGCCTTGATATATTTTTAAATATACCGTAAAAAATAGTACCTTAAACACATTTCTTAAAAGAAGGTTGCCACTATTAAATATATTAAAAACGTTTGTCTTGCCTAAATTTTAACAAAATTCCATTTATTTTATCACATAGTGCCTACTTAAGACCTAATACCAATTAATTAGTTAATGTCTTTTACTATAGTGCTATTTTCGTGTTTGGGTAGTACAATATACAATGCATTCTTTTCGGACTAAAACAGTAAAATTTGTATGATTTACCGCTTGCCTGGTTAATTTACTAGTAATTGTACATTTACTTAAATTGTATTATGGTATTTCTATTTCAAGTAAATAAGATACTGTTTTACTTATTAAAATGTTTACAAAATATCTTAAGTTTGGGCATTAAAATGGTAGGGCTAAAAAAATTAGAAAAAGTTCTAAAAAAATAGAATTTCGGACTCGGATACTTTTTATCACATTTGTTCAGGGATAGTACTGCCCCAAATGTTGTGTGAATAAATGTAATAAAGACAATGAAAGTCCGAAACTCTCCTTCCAATATTATAGTAATATTACTTGGTATGTATGGGTTTTTTGACATGAAGTATTTAGACCTGATATACATTTTTATATCAGGTCTAAAATGCGGTATATAACCTACGCAGAATACCTATGAATGATGGCGACCCAATTCTCGAGTAAATAAACGTTAAGTAGCTACAAATAAACTACGACTTTGATAATATTTCTTTGGTACTATCAAGCGATCGAGAGGAATCAGACGCTGCATCATAAAATTGCACACTATACTTAATATGGTAATACATAGAAATTAAAAAAATATGGATTAGAAAACGAGAAATCCCTATTTTTTCACTTTAATAATTGTAAAACGACCTACCTCCAGTTTTAATAAATAATGAGATGCCATCTTTAGCCTTATAAAATAAGGCTAAAGATAGCATCAAAATTAATTTTTTTGTAAAAACTTGAGTAAGGTGGTTTAACAATTAATAAATTAATAAAAAAAAATAATTTAAACAAAATATTATTTGGCTTTTCTCCAGAATAAAATTAAAAAGTTTATTTACCATTTTATGAAAATTAAAACTTTTATACAATATGTAGAACTATTTTGCTCTTACACAAAATAAAAAAAGTTATTATTACTTTAAACAAAATAAAATATTGAAATATTTAATATTAAGTTACTTACAATAGAAAGGTTTCAATCTATAAACAAAGGTTCATTAGCACTCGGTTGAAACTATTTTAATCTAATAAAATAAAATCTTAACAAGACGCCAGACGAGAACTGGGCCAATGGTTCTTAGTTAAAACTAAAAAATATTGTTCCAAAACACCTCGTATAAAAACACGTGCCTTCGTTTTTATATCTTTATTAACAATGTAACGTAACTATGGTTACAATAACGGCAAAATCTTAAATTGTCACTGTCTCGAAGTTTACAGCACAAAAGTCGAATCGGTACTAACTGATCCGAGGTTTCCCGTCGCCCTTTATAGTATGGTGGAAGAGTAAAGAATGATCTAGAATATTCGAGAAATATCGCCATTTTAGAATATGTCTCGATTTTAGAAAATGTCTCGATTTTTTGAAAAAGTCTCGACTTGTGGTGGGAAAAAGAGTTTTTCACTGATGTGAGGACCTTTTTTCTGCTCTTTAAAAAATTTGGAAAAAAACAAAAAAAAATCCATCTTATTGGGGTCAGTTTAATTAAAAAATCAAAAATGAATTCAATAATAGATTTAACCCAAACCAAATGAAGGCTTAGCTTAATAAAGTGAGTATAGTCTAGTATTCACATGTGTTGTACAAAAGTTTGGGTTTTGCAAATTATACGGTTCTAAGATACAGGGTGGCAAACTTATTTTAAGAAAATGATATTTGATAAGTATCCTAAATAATATCTATCGAATTAGCGATGTTATTTATAGCATTCGGGAGCTAATTTGGTACTAATTTAATTACATTTATTAAGTTTAGTAACGTTTTAAGCAGCAAATTACACCAATAACTTTTCTGTAAATTAATTTAAAAAATTTAAGAGACCTTTTTGTAGCAAATTTATTTTTTCTTAAAAATATGTATTGGATTTATTTAAAAAATATTATTTTTTAGTAGTGACAAAAATCTAAAGTCAAAAATCAAAATTGAAAAAATAGATCAATGTTCAAAGCCCGTTTATATGGAAACAGCTGATTTGTAGAGAATATAATTTTCTTTAAAAATGTGTGTTGGCAAAGACAATTGTAGTTTTACTATAGACACCCAGAACAATACTAAATTTTTGGTCCTCAGCTTGGACGCTCGCTTTGTAGAATTTATAAAGCTGGTATTCATCGAGTACACACGTAAACAGTACGTATAATTTACCGTTTCATAAATTCAGCCAAGCCAGCGTCCAAACTAGGGCCAAAAATTTAGCATTGTTCTGGTAGTCTATAGTGAAACTACAATTGTCTTTGGTGATGGCAAAATTTTTAGTTTAACCATTGGCGAGTTTCACATAAAAAAGATTGTCAAAAAACAGATAGTTGCGAATATAGACCTCTTAGGACTAATATTAACGGCTCACACCTTTACAAAATTATTTTTGTCACTTCGAACAATATTTTTTATATATTTTTCAAAAATTCTTACATTAAATGAAGTGTACTCAATATAAATGTTAAAAAATATTACTTTTATTATAAAGAATGAGTGGGGAGCCCAAAAGGGGGATACCTTGTACCCAGTTAATGATTTTCACCAAATATGAGCCCCTAATACAGGGCCGATCGTAAAAATCAAAAATATATTCATTAGAAATTTTCGAGGGCATCAGGTTAAAATAGGATGAGTTAATTACATGCTAAACAATGTATATTGCACGAATCTGACAATTGGAGAGTGACGTAAAAAAGCAGATGGCTGCAAAGTGGTTAAAAAAAACGTCATTTTAACATTCTCCTGTGGGTATTTTTTTTTGTTTGAAGAAAATAATTCAAGGATAACGGAAAATATATAGGGTTATTTTTAAGCTGATATATTCCTCTTAAGACAGCATAGAATGCAAGAAAATAAGAAGATTTTTTTAAATAAATTTATCTTCGAAAATGCTTTTTTTCAAATTACAGGGTGTTAAAGATTTAAGAAAAAATGCCTGTCCTACCACTTCAGATATGTTCACAAAATTTAGTACACTTTTTTTACCCATTACATTATATTTTTTTGCTGTAAAAGTTTTTTTTCCTTGAATTAAAATATTTTTAAAATATTTATTTACCTTGGAGTTAATTCGGTCTTTTGATATTGTTTAGTAGGTCAAACAGTTTTCGTTTAAAAAAATAAAAGCCATTTTAATGCACGGCAAAATCACTAAAATCTGATATGGGGTTTTGTATGTAAAATTTGTTTTTTTCTTATTTGTATTTAAAAAAGGTGAAAAAACTTACATTACTACAATTAAAACCTAATAAAAAAATAATCATTAGATATTATTTTTTATAAAAGCCAAAAACGAATTTGACATACAAAACTCCAGATCAGATTGTAGCGATTTTGCAATGCATTAAAATGGCTTTTATTTTTATAAACAAAAACCGTTTATCTACGAAAAATAATAAGAAACCAAATAAACTACTAAGTAAATGATTATTTCAAGGATAATATTGATTCGAAGAAAAAACATACTGGGCGTACCTACGATTTTTTTCTTTAAGAAAAATTATTACAAATCTTGTTCGAACTCCACTGGTAAACATCAACAGCAAAAAATGTTCTGTATATGGTTGAAAGAAGGGTATCAAATTTTGTGGACATATCTGGAGTGGTACGAAAGTTATAATAAAAAGGAATTTTTTTTCTTAAAACTTCAACATCCTGTATTTCGCAAACGAGACATTTTAGAACATAATTTTATTTAAAAAATGTTCTTATTTTCTTGCGTTCTGTACCGTGTATAGAGAAAGAACTTAAAAATAACCCGGTATAATACAATAAGATCTGGACGATTTCCATAAGCAGAAATAATAATAGTATTTTTTGACATATTTAAGAATCTATAGCCACTTTCTCCACCGATAAATAAAATATGCTTATATTTTATAACATTTTTTCTTTTCATCATCTATGCTTTGCAATCCAATAGATCTATATGACTCTCGGGTAAATCCTCATTTAGCAACATGGGCTTCCCTACTAGAATATGTATTTAAAACATTCCATATTTTTAGATGATCCCAAGTATAATCCATGCAATGCATTGACAAAAAAACGGTTAACCGGATGATTTGTTCTTGTTTATTAACTCACAAAGTTGGATAGAGACATTACGTAACTTAGTCAACAAACTGTTATTTGCCATTTTCCAAGTTTCAAAACTGATCCTCGGACGCCTTTTAGAAGTTTGCCAGTCAATTTTGCGTAATTCACTTTAGGAACTTTATGTGTAAATAATAAAGTTCCTGGCTTACTTGAGTAAAAGAGTTTATATTGCCTCGTTTATTATGCTTTGTTTAAAATAAATCATGCAGGGCTATAATATCAAAGTTGTCAATTTTATAGGTCTCTTTATATTTAAACTTAAAATTTGGAAATTTACGAGTTTTATTGGCACCAACTTTTTGCGTAAAAATTTAACCAATTTTTATAAATAATTAAGGGACTACTTGGATTTAATAATAAAATAATTATTATACGGCCTTATATGCTTAAAAATGAGGTTATTGGTTTGATAAATATTTGTCAGAGCTTGTTGAATACGGCCGTTAGACCAGTGTCTTTAAAAGAGGTAAAAAGTGAAAAAAAGTAGTTGGATGAAACCAATTGAAAAAGCTAGAGATAACAAAAAATTAAATAAAAAACAAATTACGGGCGATTAAGGGTTGGGAAGGAAGAAAGGGAGGGGTATTAGGTGTAAAAACGGTTTTTCTAGATTTTTGGCCACACTACAAGCCCTATGGAAAAAGTTAAATGGCAAAGTTGTAGGCAGGGTCTAAAACTTTTGAATTTACTTTTTTTTCCATAACCTAAAATTTATGTAAAAATTAAAATAACCAAGTTCTTGGTTTTTCATTTTTATTTTTACAAAAAAATGTTTTAACATAATTTACCGAAAAAGTACCTTTGAATGTTCAAAATATCCTGTATTTTTTAGTTTTGAATTAAAAATTGTTTTTTTACATTATTTTGACTTAATATTAAAAAAGTACCCTTATTTGTAATCAAAAATTTACGTTTCAAAATATCGGCATAAACCCACTGAAAAATGTAGAAAAAAATACCAGAAATAAAGGGAAAAATAAACTACAGGCGATTAGAGGTCGGAAAGTGGAAGGAGGTGAGTTTTTAAGGGTAAAAAAACTCTTTTTGTCAATTTTCAGCAAATTTACTAATCCTATCAAAATCAATTTCTTTAAAAAATTACCGTTGAAATGAATAGTTTTTTGGAGTCGTATGTATTTTTTTATTTTAAAAATGTATATTTAAATAATTTTAATACCCACCATTTTTATTTGTTTGTTATGTAAATGTGTGTAGGTAAATAAAAATTATTTAAATAAATAACCTTACCTAGACATATCGTGCCTACAAATTATGGTACAAGATCCGAATAGGTGGCAACCTTCATCCATCTGTTTACCGGATAAAAACTGATTTATATTGAAGATAGTATTTAAACAAAGATATTGCCATAGAGTGGCTTAAAAATATTATATCATGGTCAAATCGTCACCTTAATTGTAAAACCACCTAACTTTAGTTTTAATACCTATATGCGATGCCATCTTTAGCCTTATAAATTAGGGCTAAAGATGGCATCAATTTTTGTATTTACACTGGAATTAGATCTTTTTCTTACTTCTAACCCTGAACTTTACGAAGCATCTGTTACTGCCCCTCTAGGTCGCTCAGATCATGGCTTGATTACTGTATCTTACTCTGTACATCCTGAGGTAAATGAATCCATGCCACCACGCACCGTATGGCGCTACAACTCAGCCGACTGGGATGGCCTTAGGGACTTTTTCGCCACGTACCCTTGAGACACTATCTGCTTTTTTTCCCAGGATTCTTCCGAAATCTGTAAGCAACTGACCGAGTCAATTCTTTTGGGCGTTGAAACCTATGTACCTCACACCAAGAAAACCATCAAACCCTCTAATCACAAACCTTGGTCACTAAAACATGTGACAAACCTGAAATTTTAAAATTTCAGGCTCACAAGAAGTTTCTACAGTATCCTAGTCCAGAAAACCGACAGGCCAGCATTGAAGCAAGAAACCACTACCACCAAACAATCTCAAAAGTCAAAGACTCCTGAAAGGTTGATAACCGTATAAAAAACAAAGTACTTTCTTGCTCAAATGGCAGCAAATCCTTCTGGTCCTTTGCCAAAAACATTAGTAGAAATTTCTGTACCAGTTCTTTTCCACCATTAACTTTGGAAGATGAAATTATTTCTACATCCAAAGGAAAGGCCGAACTATTTGCTAAACAATTTGCTGCCAATTCAACCCTTCATCCATCTGTCAATCATTCAATTCCAACTATTCCCCCAGTTCTTGACAAAATGCCCAATATTATTTTTAAGGTAAAACACATTAAGCGTATCCTTTCTTCTCTTAACATCAAGAAATCGTCTGGGCTAGATGGAATACCAGCAATCGTTTTAAAAAAATGTGCTCCTGAACTTGAACCTATTTTAACCAGGCTCTTTCGAATTTATTATGACACGGGTATTTTTCCAGACAGCTGGAGAGCTGCAAGTGTCCAGCCTATTCCCAAGAGAGGATCTAAATCTCTTCCATCCAACTATAGACCCATTTTACTTCTCTCAATGTTTTGTAAAGTAATGGAGAAATCCATTAACTCGCAAATTCTTAGGTATTTAGAAAAACATAAAATTTTACATGACAGGCAATACGGATTTCGCCACAAAAATCTACAGCAGATCTTCTTTCCTTCGTTTCACACAACTGGAACAAGTCTCTTGAGTTTCTAGGTGAGTCCCAGATCGTTGCTCCTGATATATCTTAAGCTTTCGACTAAGTCTGGCATGACGCACTTCTTAATAAACTTCCCTCCTACGGTCTTCCAACTAAACTCTGCTCTTGGCTCTTCAGTTATCTTTCTTATCGACGTATATCAGTCATTGTTGATGGCCACTCTTCAAGCTTTCACGAAATTAATGCTGAAGTGCCTCAGGGTTCAGTACTAGCACCAACTTTGTTTCTTCTTCACATCAACGATCTTCTTTCTTCCACAACCAATCCCATAGTACCCTTCACTCCACTTTTCAGGTTCCCAAACCAATCTCTCAACCCGACTTGGAAAGCAAACGCAGGGCGATGCAGATATATCTTTCACAGGATCTCAATTTGATATTGGATTGGGGCGCCAAAAATCTTGTTCAATTTAATGCATCCAAAACACATGTTTCTTGTCGCGAAAAAAATCATCAAACACTCATCCTTTGCCTATGAGTGGCCAAGTTTTGCAGAGCGGGGACACATTTAACCTTGTGGGCGTCACATTTGAGAATAACCTTAACTGGCATAAACACATTTTATCTATAGCCACCGCGGCTTCAAAAAGCTTTATACACTTTGTATGTGTCCCAAATTCGACCCTCTCTGGAATATTGTTCTCATGTCTGGGGAATGGCATCCCCTACAACCCTCAGCATTCTTGATGCCATTCAAAGAAGGGCTGTTCGTCTTATTAATGATCCTTTACTTACTCAAAGACTTCATTCTCTTACCCATCGTCGAGCTCTGGGAGATCTATCGCTCTTCTATAGATACTTTTACGGCTTCTGCTCCGACGAATTATTCAGTATAGTCCCTCCTCTTGCAGCTCCCAACAGAGAAACTCGTGGTGCCGCGCGTATGCATCCCTATACGGTTCAATTGGACAGGCACCGAACTTCCCATTTCGTTCGTTCTTTTATCCCTAGAGTTTCCAGACTGTGGAACCTACTGCCAGCGGAGGTCTTTCCTTCCCCCAAATCTTCAAGTTTTTAAGTCCCTTGTTAACAAACTTCCTCTTACCCTGCTTAAGACACATACGTTAGTATTTAGGCTTTCAGCCTTCATGGATTGTCCAAAGATAAAAAAAAGGTGGTTTTACAATTAAGGTGAGGATGTTTAATTTAT
>JACEGR010008364.1:0-37846 GCA_014170235.1 Listronotus bonariensis
ATCAAAGAGGATAGACAAGGATAGAGGATCAATCGCCGTTTCGAAAAGTGGCACAATTTGAAGAAAGGGTCTGCGGGATGGCAGGGCATGCGCATACGCACTCCCAATGTCAAAATCGGCGGTATATTCAAAAACATTGATTTATTGAGTAAATATACATAAAACATTAATAAAAAGTGTAAAATGTGGTTTATACTGAAATTTATTAATATTTTAATGACTAAATATTGGTAATTTAGTGCTAATGGTGTATTAAAATCTATTTGGTAGTAGACTATTTTTTTCTTAGATTGGAATAGGTTAATGTGGAAAAATGTATAGGTATAAATTTTAGGGAAATGAGAACTGAAAATAAAGAATTATTTCTTGAAAACGAAACTTTTATTGCGAGATTACTTATTTAGCATAAAAAATGGTACTAAATGTAAAAGAAGTGTATAATTTTAAGAAATATATGAAAATAGCATGCTCAAACTTACCAACCAAATAAATTTTAGATTTATGTTGATCCTATTTAGTTGAAAGGTATTATAGTCTATAAATTAATATTACCTACTTATACTAAGAAAAGCGTAGTAGGATTTCAGTTTCCATAGGCCACTGTGCTTGGTCCATTTTATTCGATATCTACAAACTTGTTTTTTAGGTATAAGGAAGCAGATAAGATTGTAGATTTTATTTAACAATGAAAATTTAAGTTTCCACATTACTGGATACTTATTTTGAAATAAAATACTTTTGTAAAAGAAGCTCAAAAATGCTTGTTATTGCAGAAAAAAAATCCTAATCCTAAACATCTCTTTTCCACAAATTTTCAATATTGACAAAAATACGTGTACTTTCCTCTTAACATAAATTTATATTTTTAAGATATTTCATATACCTACCACTGAAAACAATTAATATCGAATGGTTAAATTTTTTCATAAAATTAATAAAAAGTTTGCCTTATGGTACGAACTTAAGTAGACATAGGTACTCTATATCTTGGTTTGTACCTTAACTGGGTCAGTTATTAAGTTTTTTAAGTGTTTAGGCTTTAGGCCTTTTTATTTTTTCGCTTTAGTATAATTTTTATCACTATTAATACTTTTTAAACTGATCATTTGTCTGACTTTTACAGTTCAAGCAAATTTTTTAAATAGAGAATGACGCACACAGAAATCCTCTATTGGTTCATTGTGCTTTTACCTCCAGCAAGATATTCATTAAATATATTTTACGGATGTATATAAAATATTAATGTATATAATGTTTTGTTACATAAATAAATCCTAGATAGTTAAAGTGTTAATTTGTTTTTATTAAAAAAAAAACAACGTAAATAATTTAAAAAATAATTTATTAAAAAAACCCATAAACTTCCACAAATTTTGTTTCAATAATTTATGTCTATAACACAGGTCACACGTAAAATCAAACCGAATAAAACACAAAACAAATATACAGCCACAACAATCACAAAACATCAGCCATATTGAACATGTGAAAGTCAAGAGTTTTGACATTTATAACAGCCAATAGCAAGCCGGAAAAACAAGCTCCCATGCGCATGACGAGTAATCCCGCTGTGTTAAGTTAACCATCAAACCGGTGAAAGTTCGCAAGATATTTGGCTGATAGTATTGATTCAGACACAAAAATGTTACGTAAAAAGTGCGTACTGAAACAAAAAATTCTAAATAAATCCATACTTTTAACGAAGCACGTCCTTTTTACCAACGTTAAGCAAGAATAAAATAAAACTTTGACGAGCTCTTTTGGTCGCTGAACACAATCACCAGTCGCAGGTGTGTGCCATTTCTTCATTGGTGGGGGTAAATCAACTGTTCCTCTCCCTTCTCCATGCTCCTTGATATTAATACATTAAGTGCCCTCTTTTGACGGGTAGTTGAAGTATTTTTATGATTAGTTTGGCCATCTAACGGTTATCGGAATTATTAAGCAAATAACAGATTTCTGTAAATTTAATGTCAGGATATTCTTTATTTTTCTTTACGTCGTACTATATCTATCTCTTCAATATATTGTCCTTGTCTTGTCACTATCGTGTGGAAAAAACAATATTTTTACGAACTTTTTAAATTTATTTTAGAAGAAAGGACACTAACTTATTAATATAATTATTATTGATAATAATATTATTTAATTTTTAGTTTTTTATTTGTTCTGAAATTTTAAGTTTTTCGGAGCTTTTTCTTTATTTTGTTTCAGGCGGTAGGCAAGTTTATAGCCGTTTGGTGGTACACACTCAGTCTCATCCAACGACATATATATGTCGTTGGTCTCATCCATAATCCATACACTGGGACCAGGACCAAAGCGGTCTCGTTGCAGAACCTATTTGTCCGTGAATCGGGTTGTAAGATAACGGCTTTTGTCAGGGACGTGAGGGTGTTAGAATTATTTGGTTGGCAGTTCTGTTCAAAGTTGGTAGCATTATCAGCTGATGACAGAATCGTGCCCAAAAGAGGATAGACAAGGATAGAGGATCAATCGCCGTTTCGAAAAGTGGCACAATTTGAAGAAAGGGTCTGCGGGATGGCAGGGCATGCGCATACGCACTCCCAATGTCAAAATCGGCGGTATATTCAAAAACATTGATTTATTGAGTAAATATACATAAAACATTAATAAAAAGTGTAAAATGTGGTTTATACTGAAATTTATTAATATTTTAATGACTAAATATTGGTAATTTAGTGCTAATGGTGTATTAAAATCTATTTGGTAGAAGACTATTTTTTCTTAGATTGGAATAGGTTAATGTGGAAAAATGTATAGGTATAAATTTTAGGGAAATGAGAACTGAAAATAAAGAATTATTTCTTGAAAACGAAACTTTTATTGCGAGATTACTTATTTAGCATAAAAAATGGTACTAAATGTAAAAGAAGTGTATAATTTTAAGAAATATATGAAAATAGCATGCTCAAACTTACCAACCAAATAAATTTTAGATTTATGTTGATCCTATTTAGTTGAAAGGTATTATAGTCTATAAGTTAATATTACCTACTTATACTAAGAAAAGCGTAGTAGGATTTCAGTTTCCATAGGCCACTGTGCTTGGTCCATTTTATTCGATATCTACATACTTGTTTTTAGGTATAAGGAAGCAGATAAGATTGTAGATTTTATTTAACAATGAAAATTTAAGTTTCCACATTACTGGATACTTATTTTGAAATAAAATACTTTTGTAAAAGAAGCTCAAAAATGCTTGTTATTGCAGAAAAAAAATCCTAATCCTAAACATCTCTTTTCCACAAATTTTCAATATTGACAAAAATACGTGTACTTTCCTCTTAACATAAATTTATATTTTTAAGATATTTCATATACCTACCACTGAAAACAATTAATATCGAATGGTTAAATTTTTTCATAAAATTAATAAAAAGTTTGCCTTATGGTACGAACTTAAGTAGACATAGGTACTCTATATCTTGGTTTGTACCTTAACTGGGTCAGTTATTAAGTTTTTTAAGTGTTTAGGCTTTAGGCCTTTTTATTTTTTCGCTTTAGTATAATTTTTATCACTATTAATACTTTTTAAACTGATCATTTGTCTGACTTTTACAGTTCAAGCAAATTTTTTAAATAGAGAATGACGCACACAGAAATCCTCTATTGGTTCATTGTGCTTTTACCTCCAGCAAGATATTCATTAAATATATTTTACGGATGTATATAAAATATTAATGTATATAATGTTTTGTTACATAAATAAATCCTAGATAGTTAAAGTGTTAATTTGTTTTTATTCAAAAAAAAACAACGTAAATAATTTAAAAAATAATTTATTAAAAAAACCCATAAACTTCCACAAATTTTGTTTCAATAATTTATGTCTATAACACAGGTCACACGTAAAATCAAACCGAATAAAACACAAAACAAATATACAGCCACAACAATCACAAAACATCAGCCATATTGAACATGTGAAAGTCAAGAGTTTTGACATTTATAACAGCCAATAGCAAGCCGGAAAAACAAGCTCCCATGCGCATGACGAGTAATCCCGCTGTGTTAAGTTAACCATCAAACCGGTGAAAGTTCGCAAGATATTTGGCTGATAGTATTGATTCAGACACAAAAATGTTACGTAAAAGTGCGTACTGAAACAAAAAATTCTAAATAAATCCATACTTTTAACGAAGCACGTCCTTTTTACCAACGTTAAGCAAGAATAAAATAAAACTTTGACGAGCTCTTTTGGTCGCTGAACACAATCACCAGTCGCAGGTGTGTGCCATTTCTTCATTGGTGGGGGTAAATCAACTGTTCCTCTCCCCTTCTCCATGCTCCTTGATCGTGCCTTGTCGAAGCTTTGTTTGGTAAAAACTGTAGAAATTTGCCATTTTCATTTTGGTTGTATATTTGGCAAGGATTTCCACTTGTTAATGTTTTTGGTTAGTTTAGAGACTTCACATATTATGGGTTCGGACTCGTTTTATTTTAGAGATTTTGATAGTGTTTAGTCGTATAGTTTTCATCAGTCTTTAGTATTTTTATATACATTATAATACAGATGAGTGTCTGCTAATTAATGGTACACAGAAAAACCACAGATGTCTTATGCGAAAATACCCATTTAGGATTTAAACAAACATACCTATATCCAAAAGTTAATGATAGGGAAGATACGGGATGTTAAAGGGATAGAAATATTTTTATTTATGCATTTCAATAATTTCTGATATGTTTTAAACATTTTAATAAAACTCGGTATCCAGGAGTTTTTAGATATCAGCTATTTATATCTGCGCAGTTGTAATTATAGCTAATACGATGTTATAAGTACATACTTTCCGGGTGCACTGAACAACTAAAACGTAGAATACCTTAAAAACTGTTGTCAAGACCGATTCTTACTAAGTATACCTTTTTGTGCAGAAAACATAGAGAAGCTTACTAGTTTACATACATACAGAGTAGTAACAAAAAATTGGGTAGTTTTAGAGAATTTTAAATAGTGTACCCATGGCCCTCTAATCTACACACAAAAATTAATATTCGATTCTGAAAAGCTAATGTTTAAAAACCCCTAGATACCGTTTTATTAAGATATTTAAAAAGGGGGAACAATAATTTTATTATCAAAATAAATTTACTTTTTCTTTTTACTATGACACCCCCATATCTTCCTTATTATAAACTTTTGGATATTAGGTATGTTTGGTTAAATCCTAATATTTAGGCATAAGGAATCTGTGGTTTTTCTGTGTACCATTCATTAGCGGACACCTTGTATACAAAGTTTTTAAAATGGTTTTTGACTTACGGAACCATGGAAAATGTTTTGCTCTGCCAGGTACCTCATCGTCCTGTCGTCGCTTTGATAATTTTAATTTTTAACATTTAAACCACATTTATGTTTTTGTTTTAAGTTATGCCTAGAATTCCCGGGGCGCCTATTTTCCATCAAAAAAAAAAGGACTCTTTCCTCCGTGGCGGGCACCTATTTTAAGTGCCAAAACTCTCCTGTCCTCCTAAGCAGCAAGGTGACATCTTATTGACGTCTCTTTTTGGTCATTTCTGGTCACATTTGTCAGCAAAGACGTCATAAGGTGACGACAAAATGACGTTAAATTAATCTCCCTAAGTCACAGACAAAAGACGTCACGTTAATGACGTCATTATGACCGTCTTTAAGATGACGAAAAATTGACGCATAAACTTTTTTTTCAAAAGCTAAAATGATGATTTTTATTTGAAAATTGAAACAGGAAAAAACTCCTTACCGCTTGCAATTTCCTTGCAAAAACACGTCAATTAAATGACATTAAAATGACGTGATAATTTTGGTCTGATGACGTCCTATGACCAAAAATTACTTAAAAATGACGTCAGCTTGCTGCTTGGGTAGCGCCTATTACTCCCCTGCCTGGCGCCTATTTTTTTCATGGCGCCCTAGGCTGTAGCCTGAAGTCAGCCTCATCGGATAATACGGCCCCGTCCTTAATTCTACGCCACTGATCTGCCTAAAATCAAACATGGCCGAAAATGGCCCGACTTGACGTCACAGCCGCGCCTAGCCAATATGGCGAATGTCGTGACCTTATCTCTTCAATCGACTTTGGCGGTAACGTAGGTATAATGACGTCAATCGTACACAATGGGCGCTTTCAGGAGTACTCCAGCCGGGGCGCATTCAGAAACGACACCCGATAAAGGCCCGGTAAAGAGATGCACAATAAGCAAGACCTTGTCAAAACGAAACCTAAGGAACAAATCCGTTTGTCAAGGTCAAGGTTAAGGTAAAGTTTACCTCGGTTTTGTCAAATCCGAATTCCGCCCCCGCTCGGTAAGCGGAGGGTTAAAACTGTCAAAGTAAATCAAGGATATACACCTTTTTCAAACTCCGCTTACCCAGCAAGTAAGCGGCTGAGTATTCTCTGAATGGGCCCATTGACTCTTTGCACTTGCACCAAAGTTATAATTCGCGTTTATATAGCGGTTTTTGCAACTTTTGTATAAACTGGAGGTAAAAATAGGGTTGCCATTTTTTAGAAAACCAAAAGCGGGAGGTCATTGTCACGGAGTTTAAAAAAACGGAGATTTTTTCCTGCGTATTCGCCATTTCACCGTAAATTTAGATATTTTATTACTTTCCTATATCCGCGTACAATACCAAACACTGCCGGGAATAATACCAAGCGCCGCGCCGCTGCGTATTAAAGCTAAGGAATATTTTCTTTGTTAGCTGCTTACAGCAGCTGTAAGCACTTTCATTTTTTTACAAACCAATGACGTCAATCTTACAGCAGCCCACAGCAATTGTTAACGGCCTTGGGAGATGTCTATAACCACTGTACGTCTAACAGGTTGAAAAACAAAGAGAAGGAAATATAGCCGAATTTGAGGTTAGGAGTCAAACAAAATTGACTAAATGTATACTAATAATAATAGTCTATGTCGTTGGTCTGTGTGGAAAACCATGTTAAGGATTAATTTAACTGCAATTGAAGATATTGCGCATTTTTGTTATAAAACTGTAGTTACCATTTTTTAGGTTATATTCATCAATTTTAGGCGAAGAACCAATTCTAAAACGGTATTTACCAATCGGCTATGTTGACGTTGAAACAATGTATTATACGTCAAAGTTGTCACCAATTATTACCGCGGTTATAATTGGTTGAACATCAAAAATTGATGATTTTTTTATATCATTTGTCATTGGCGGTAAGCGCTTTTATTCTTATTTTTCGATTCACATTATAATGACGTCATCTGTTAGACAAGCTTCTTAGCAGCTGTAAGTCAGAAGAATTAGAAAAATATCCCTCTAGTAGGCGATAAATTAATAAACACGGTGTTCCGTTTTGAAACCGATCACTGACTTTTTTATTTAATTTTTTAAAATTTTAATCTGGTAGTAGGTAATGTTTGAAAAGCGGGAGTTTTTACTATTTTGTCGGGAGGCGGGAGACATGTCAGAAAAGCGGGAGACTCCCGCCCAAATCGGGAGGGTTGGCAACCCTAGGTAAAAATTAATCATTTAATACCGACCAAGTTAAATAGACTACAGTAAAAAGCACCGGAACCGGTAATTTGATTGGTTCGCAGCGCCACAGGCGAAATTTTAAGTCTGATAATGGATATAACGAGAACGAAATGTTTCCGGCAAAAAAATTCTTTCAGATTCGTGATTAGCGTCCCACAAAACCCTCGTATACCAAATTTCGTCAAAATCAGGTTGCCGCAGATTTCTAGAAAATTACCGTTAAGTTAAAAAATTGAGGTGTTGAGAACCAAAGCGAACCTACATACCTACTATTTTAACACGTATTTTATCTACACACCAAGTTATTAGGGCCAAAATGAACTAAAATCTATTATAAAATAGTTGTAGCTCACAAGTTGACTCTGCCTCTGATAAATACGATTTATGCTATTTAAAAATACGTGTTAAAGCACATTTTTTGATTTGTTAGATAGTCGGCTCTGGTTATAAACGTCCTAATTTAAACAGAATTTCAAAGAAATATTTTCAAGAGAATGTACGGAATTAACACAAATTCAATTTGGACATGTCAAAAATTTTAAAATCGTCGTCTGTAGGCATAAAATTATTGTCAGCGCCCCTCTTAAAGGGTAGCTAAAACAACATGTTATTATTAGCTTGCGACATCTAGCGTGGTGTAGATAAACTATAATTAATAATAGATTTCTGTATCTATACGGAAAGCAGTATTGATAATCAACGTATTTAAACTCTATATGGTTTACATTTTTCTTTACGTCATACCAAATCTCTCTTTTTACCTCACCTTTCTGGCTTTGTTGCTGACGTGTGTAAAACGCCAAAAATGTGGGATCGTTTATTGCAGGTATATTATTACATTAAGTGCCCTCTTTTGACGGGTAGTTGAAGTATTTTCTTTATGATTAGTTTTGCCATCTAACGGTTATTGGAATTATTAAGCAAATAACAGATTTCTGTAAATTTAATGTATTAGGATATTCTTTATTTTTCTTTGCGTCGTACTATATCTATCTCTTTAATATATTGTCCTTGTCTTGTCAATATCGTGTGGAAAAAAACAATATTTTTACGAACGTTTTAAATTTATTTTAGAAGAAAGGACACAAACTTATTAATATTATAATTATTGATAATAATATTATTTAATTTTTAGTTTTTTTATTTGTTCTGAAATTTTAAGTTTTTCGGAGCTTTTTCTTTATTTTGTTTCAGGCGGTAGGCAAGTTTATAGCCGTTTGGTGGTACACACTCAGTCTCATCCAACGACATATATATGTCGTTGGTCTCATCCATAATCCATACACTGGGACCAGGACCAAAGCGGTCTCGTTGCAAAACCTATTTGTCTGGGGATCGAAGCTAAAAGCTAACGGCTAAAGCCGGCTGTCCATGAGAGCGGTTTTCCGCTCGCGGATGATAATTCAGCGTTGTGATTGGCGGGAAAAGCATTTTAAATTTGCACTAACCAATCACAACGCTGAATTATCATCCGCGAGCGGAAAACCGCTCTCTTGGACAGCCAGCTTAAATATGTATAACGGTTATCCAGAGCTAATAACCATCCCATCTACGAACCTAACCATTTTCTTTTGTGTATCTGACAATTACCAAGTTTACACGAGCTCGCTAATGCACATTACAGAAATACGAATTTAACTAAATCGCATGTGTAAACACCCCTAAAACGTTTTAAAAATCAAAAACCGAATTAATTAAAACCGTATTAAATATGTGTATTATCCAGTTTACAACCGGATTTAAACGTCGTGTAAACGCCAATACGTATTATCTGTCAGTGCTACTAACCAAACATCGTGTTTATTGTTTTTAATAACCTTAAAACTTAAAATAAACTTGTTCTTTATTTTCTTTTTGTTAAAATATATTTAAATTATACGAATTACAAAACCAAGGAACACTTACAAAACTTTAGCAAGTCCTAAAATAATAAGGTAGTATTTGGCTGAATAAAATTTCGGTTGGCAACGGCCAAACAGCTGATTAACGTCAACGGATAAACCACATTTTTAATTGTCGTATAAACACAATTGAAAGTGTATTTTTGTTACAACGAATTTTAAGATAATGCGCATTTAGCGCTCGTGTAAACTTGGTAAATGATATGGTGAAGTCGCAGGGATAGACAATACACCTGCGAAACGTCATTCTTAATCAATTGTCAAATGATAATCAGCTGATTAAATAAAAGAAAAACAATAGAAATCACTTAAAATAGTTAGAATTAATTTTTCATTTTTCACGATAAAAATGGAACAATCATCTCCTAATAGTGAAAACGGTGTGGAAACTGCGTATGACAGTGATGAAGAAAGATGTGGAATAATACATCGAAGGTTTGTTTTTTTTTATCATAAATGTTGAACTAATTATAAAAATAAATTAAATGTAACGTATGTGTTAAGTTCAAAACGCATAAGGCCATTTAGCTCCCTTTAGAATGTCGTAATTTATCTTTTATCTATATTTAAAGTGTTTTAAAAATGAAAAAAGAGTACAGTTTTGTAAATCTGGTGACTCCGATGAGCTTCTTTTTTGTTCATTGACTTTAGTGTATTATAGGCATGAACCAGTCTATACTTTGGGCACTATAAATTGAGAAAAACACCTGAAAAAATGCTGTTTTTTTAATCGTTAACTTGAAGTTAAAGTACACTATTCTATACACTACATAAAGTGTTAAAAAAGTACCTTTTTCTTAACACTTCGAAGCTTTTTTGAATAAGTGTTTTGTTTCAAAGCCTACTACAATAAACTTAAATATCAATTTATGCAATGTAACAGTAAAGGCGACATCAGCTGAACCAAACGGTCAAGTTACCTTTCATTTCGTCACTATTTCTTTTAGTTCATGTGTCACTAGTTTTAAAATTTGACATTTTGCAAATAAATTTAATAGAAATTATTGAAAATTAATAGTAATAATGAATTTGAATGACTAAGAAACTGAAAAGGAATTTATAGTGTCTCAGTATTATTTCTACAAAAAGTAAGTACATACAATTTTTTAAAATTAAATAATACTTAAATGCATAGTTATGAAGAGGATAATTGTCTCTTAAAAATAAAGAAGCTATTATTTTTTGTTGCAGTATAATGGCTGTACTAAAAAATTAAAATTAATATAATTATATAATAAATTATATAAGATAAATAAAACATGTCAGGGCTCTGTATTGGGGCCTCTGCTGTACTCATTATATGTATTAAGTTTAAAATGCGCTGGCTTAAAGGCTAGATACTATACTTTAGCTGATGATACAGTACTAGTATACAGTGGTACAAATGAACAGGATCTCTGCTAGTGAATTCTGATCTGGCCCTCTACACTGATTGGTTATTGGAAAATAAATTAAAAATAAATGTTGATAAAACCAAATTTATGTGTTTCAGGCAAAAAAATAAAGCAGTAAATATACCACAAATAAAAATAAATAATATTCCAGCTGAAAGAGTTCAAAAAATAAAATATCTTGGTCTAATAATTAATGAAAATCTCAGTTGGAATGACCACTCCGAACATATTTTAAGTAAAATAGTTCCAATGATCGGGGCAGTGTATAGGGTTAGAAATTTTCTTAGTTATAGAACTAAAATGAATATTTACAATGCATATTTTCTCTCTCACTTCAGATACCTGGCTCCGGTGTGGGGTGTTTGTGGTGCGGTCATATCAAATAAAATGCAAGTTTTGCAAAATAAAATTCTTAAAACTTTGATCGTATGATGCATACGGTATGTGTATAGAATATTGAATAAGACACAAAAACGAACACAGAGTTTCTGCTGAACGCGGACGTGCACGCATATAATACAAGGGCTCGAGGTGATATTTATCACCAGGTTATAAGAACAAATAAGGGTATTCACAACCCCTTCTATCAAGCCTCAGAAGTTTTTAATAAACTTCCAGATAACATTAAAAATGCTGCTCCGTACAATCGATTTTTGAAACTTCTTAAGAGGTTTTTCGGTATGTAGGTATGTGTGTGCGCTCTGCTTTCGTGGAGGCGAAGTGATTTTTTACTAAGATTGTATAAATATCTGTTGCTGTTTTAAATTTTGAAATTTTTGAATGTTAAGTTTATTTATGGATTTGTGTTGTTGGGTAGGGAATGTGTTTGTAGCACATTAAGCGTGACAATTAATATTCTCGATACCAGTGTTTAAAACACTGTTTAGAGAATAGCATTTTTTTTGTAATTGTTGAGAATTTAAGGAGAAAAAAATAAAGAGTTTTCAAAAAAATGTAAAAAATGGTATTTTTGAAAATGTATATATGGTCGTAGAAAAATATACTATGTAACACATGCATAAAGTGTCTTTTTTTTCTCATGGGATTGTCGCACTCGCCAAACGGCTCGTGCTGTAGTGATACTTTTTTTATGAATGGGAAGTTTGACAGCACAAGCCGTTAGGCGAGCGCGGCAATCCCATGAGTAAAAAAAAGACACTTTATGCATGTGTTACATACTGTATTTTTCTACGACCGTATAAAAATTTCCCAAAATACCATTTTATTTATCTAATCTCATTAATTTTAATTTTTGCAACACAGCCATTATATTGCAACAAAAAATCATAGCCTCCTTATTTTTTAAAAGACAATTATCTTCTTTATGACAATGCCGTTATGATTTAATTTTAGAAAATTGTATGTACTTACTTTTTGTAGAAATAATACTAAAACAGAATAAATTCCTTTTAATTTCTTAGTCATCCAAATTCATTATTACCATTAATTTTAAATACTTTCTATTAAATTTATTTGCAAACTGTCAAATTTTAAAACTAGAGACACATGAACTAAAAGAAATAATGACGAAATCAAAGGTAACTTGACCGTTAGGTTCAGTTTATGTCGCGTTTACTGTTACATTGAATAAATTGATATTTAGGTTTATTGTAGTAGGCATGGACACAAAACACTAGTTCAAAGTGTGCAAAAAAGTTCGAAGTGTTAAAAAGAGTTACTTTAATTTGCCTTAGAAACTTTTCTTATTATCAGCTTTGTATTAACAGGCAATTAAAATCTTTTGAATCGCTTGTAAATTGTCGATTATTTCAGAGTAAAGAATTTTCTTTAACAGGTGTGTGTTTATTAAGTTTGATTTATACAAAGATTCCCTAAGGTTGGCCACACACATTGGGCCAGGTGAATAAAGTAAGCCCTACTTTAATAAAAAAAAAAAAAAAAAAATTAAATTTTTAACACCCTGTAGTTCGAGAGTTTTTCCATGTTTTTAGTAGGAATTTAAGAATAAAAAGGTGATTTTTTTATACTGAAGAAATTGATTGTATCGATACGAAATGACCATGCCGAGAAGTTGGTTTTTATTTATTTACGCGAAAACCGTACATCAAAAAAAGTCAGAGGTCAAATTTGTTCCAAATCTAATAAAGTTAAAAAAATATTTTTGTTTTAGGAAAATACAGTGGCGTACCATTTTTTTATTATAAAATATTAACCTTTAACCCGTCATGGACTGACACTGGTAGTAATTTTTTTCTTGTATGCTAAAAAAATGTGTTTGGTGCATATGAAAGCGTCACCCAATTTTTTTCTAATCTCTGAATTGGTGTAAAAGTTATAAAAACAAAAGTGTAAGCATATTGCAATTTACTCTCCATAACACCAAATTTTGTATAAAAAAATATGATATTAAAAAAAAAATATATTTAAATATAACTAAAATAAAATACAGGGTGATTTAAAAATCGATCACGAAACTTAAGGGGGTAATTATCCGTGACAAAAAAAGGGTAGAGCTTCATATAATTTTTTTCAAAATGTCATTCGTTTTCGAGTTACAAACCGTCAAAGTGCCAAATATCAACTGGATTGATTAAAAAATAAATGCAATATGGCGAAAAACCAAAATAACAATTGAACTTTGACGGTTTGTAACTCGAAAGCGAATGACATTTGAAAAAATTCATATTAGCTCTACCCTTATTTTGTCAAGTAGAATCACCCCTTAAGTGTTGTGATCGGTTTTAGAATCACACCTGTATAAACTTTGACATGTTGCAAATAATTGACAACATCATTAGATCATTGTATTTTGGCACAAAGGATTTATAGTAGTATTTTGTACAGTGTCTTAGGACACCCTGTATATGTTTACTATTTATCTATTTATTTATTTATTAAATAAACGGAATACCCCATTTTAAAAATAAAATTAAACTTTAATATATATTTTTAGGTAATAATCGTGTTATCACTTAAAATTGGTTGTAGAATAAAATACCTCCTTGCTGATTATCATTATTAACAAATAAAGACAATGAATATCCATGATATTGTGTGTAATTTATATTTAATTCATTTAGTAAAGTTGTATGATAAAATTGAAACATTTAAGAAAAAAAATTGTTTTGGTGAGTATTGTTTGTACGGGGTGTTTCATTTTTGACGGTTTTGCGCTGGCATTCGAAAACCTGCAAGAAATACTGCGTGTTATAGGGCTCCCTGATCTCTTTTTGGAGAAACAACTAGTGAAAGAAAGTCTGGCGAATATTGCGACTACCTGGTGCGCCATGGTGATTTTGATTTTGCCACTTCTTATATCCTTATCTTCGTTTGCTATTGTAGTTGTAAAAAAACACTTATTAGTTAGGCTTTCGAATTGTGCAGTTGTTCGTAGAATATTGTGTATAATTAGTTTCTTTTCTATATTGGTTAGCCTTTGAGAAAAGTACCTTAACTTATGTTTTTCTATGGAACACCCAGTGCCTTTTTCGTCTTTCAAATATATATATATATATATATAAGTATGTATTTTGTTTACAGTTTTACCGAAAATAAGCATTTTCCATAAATTTTGCTTTTTAAAGAAGCCAGACTGAAAATGACTTATTTTTCATTCCGCCACCCTAACGAATATTTTGTTAATAATTAATCTTTATATTTAGAGGGTATTTTAATTTGTTTGACTAAGCTTTAAAAATATAACTTTATCATAGAAAAGCAATCTACTTACTACAGAATAAAAAGTTATATTTTCTAAATTAAAATAAAAAAAAAATACATATTATATATTATAAAACATTTAAGATGAAAGAATTACACTTAAACTAACAAAAACATAAATTACAATAAATGTTTAAAATATATTGTTCTCATGATGTGGATTAATTTTATTTCCATTTAGTAAATATAATATATATTTTGTAATAGTGCTTTTTCTATAATAGTATCATATTTTTAAATCTTGTCTATTATTGTAATGTTGTTTATTATAATTATATTGCAAGTTTTCAAAATATTTTATAAAAAAATGCATAAACATTTATTCAAGCTTAGGTTGGTTAATTTAAATAAATTAAAATATAAAAATTGATTTTTGCTAAAACATCAGGTTGGGGTAGCGGAACCGAAAAAAGTGAGTATTGAAAATAAGGTTTTGTCATTTTCAAATTTATGGAGAATGTTAATTTTTAGTAAAACTTTGAATAAAAAATACAACGATATATATTTTTGAAAAGCCGAAAGAGAGCTTAATAAATTCAGATAAAAATATACCGGGTGTTCCATAAGAAAACACATAGGTTGGCTAATTTTCTTAAAAAACTAACCAATAAAGAAGAAAACTAATTACACTACAATATTCTTCCGAAAACTACATAATTAACTCCATTTGAAAGTTTTTTCACAACTTTAATAGCAAACGAGTTGAAAAAGATGAGTAAAAATGGGTACAATCCGAAAATCACCCTGTAGCTTTGAGATGGATCGATCAATAGCGCCAAGAACTGTTTTCTTACTATAGTTGTTTTCTTTAAAAAGATATCGGGAGTCCTATATTAGATTTTTTATATTCCTTACGGTTTTCGAGATACCTCAAAAACCATCGAAATAACTGGTTTTTAATAATATCTTAAATAGGTGTCTATCCGATTTTAACAAAATTTAGCTGCAATTTTTGTTAAAATAAGAATTTAGCCCTAAACTTATTTTAATTTGTTAAACCAGTGGCAGGGTGGGTTAAGTTAGTTAGCTAATATTGACAAAAATGTACGCCATTGACTTTTGCAACTTTTTTATTCACGACCCCGTCCCCATTTAAATATTTGGGGGTCCCTAAGTAGTTAAGGGGTTCTAAAGGCGCCGTCCAACTCTTTGTAAAAATGTTTCTCCTCAATGAATATCTTGACGTATTTTGGCGATTTTGTTAGATCTGTCTCTTTTCGCAGATAACTTGAGTGGCAAGTTTTTAAAATGACACCCTGTATTAAAAAAAATATATATTTTTAACGACTGTTACAAAAATTCTGTTTTTTGATTATTATTAGAAAAGTATTTTATTTTAGGACATTACACAAAGTGTTGAAAAAAAAATATTCTTTTTCAATAATTTTATACTTTTTTACACTTCTTTTAATGTCTACTAGGATTTATTTTAATATGAAATAATGCAATGTCACAGTAAACACAACATCAACTAAATCAAAACATTATTATACCATACATTCGACCATTACATACATACTCTGATTTAAGAAAAAATGAATTAAAAACTAGTAGCGTAAGGCGGTGTAGGCGGTCGCTCTTACGGCCTATGGCCTGGGGGGACTTGCAACTAAGGGGCCTTGCAGTTGAAGGTATGAAATGTGAGACATAGATATTATTATGTTATAATTTTGCGCAGGATAAACAATAGTAAGCATGATTGAAGTATAGTTTATTGATTTTTCTTGCTCTCCAACTTTAATCTTTCAATAAAGGGCCTCGCAGGTACATGTTTGCCTACGCTAGTATTTTTTGTGTATTAAAAAAAAATAAAACAATCTGTATTTAAAGGTGGGGTCCTTTATTTTAAGTTCTCAACTTTTTTTGCTATCTTCATCGACAAAAGCGGCCTCGCGGATACGACTTCGCTTATGCCTGTTTTTGCCTACACTACGCCAGTGATTAAAAAGGATTTAAAAATAATTTATTTCAAATCCTTTTAAAGACTAAAAAATACTTTAAGTTTTAACAAATCGGTATAAAAAAGTTTTATTAAAGAAATATTTGTCATTTACATGACCAACAACCAAATAAATTGGGCATAAATACCTAGATTCTGGAATTTGGTTACACTTTCTGATTTTCTGAATGTTCTTTATCATTATAACACAAAATTACTTTAAAACAGCATTGATGGTGTTATTAAGAGAGATTACTAGTAAAATCTAAGCACCAGAGAACTAACACAAAGACTGAAATAGCGGATCAGTAACAAAAAGCAATAATCTAGGTATCAAGCCAGTTACGCATAATTTTTACTGATAGGGCAGTAGTTCCCCGAAATGTGAATCATTGGACAAGATTCACAGTGCAAGAAACTGTATATTCAAGGATAATACAAGGTATCCGGAAAGGTAAGGTCATAAATGAGAGATGATAGGAGTGATAGAGTGAGTTAAAATAATGTTGGTACTTCATTTAAAAAAAGTTCTATCGCGCTTTCTTAGGGTGATATTGACCTTATAACCTCATACTAATGCTTCTTTAGTAAGTCGGAGTTATACAGGGTGCAACGAGTAATTTTTATTTAATGCATGTATTTTTAACACAGGTGACAAATTTGACATTTTGCTTTGACCGTTTGATTCCTTTATCTTATTTTTTTCTGCAAACTATTTTATTTGAATCGATATACTGGACCGTTTTTCATAAAATCGCATTTTAAATCCATACAATTCCACATTTTAATGATTTTCTCAAAAAAAGAGTTTTTTTCTAAGGGAGCGCCCATAAATTACATAAGGCGTTTTTTTCAAATTTTCGGAATCCCGCCCCTCCCCCAGTCCAAGATATCGATTCAAATAAGCATCAGTTTTAAGCAAATTATATAACGGTATTTACCAATCGGTTATGTTGACGTTTAATTCATGTATTATACATCAAAGTTGTACCTATTATTACCCCTGTTATAATATGAACACCTAAAATTGACGTATGCATACCTTTTTGAAGAAAAAAGATGAAGGAATCAAACGGTTAAAGTAAAATGTCAAATTTGTCACCTCTGTCAAAAATGCATACATAAATGAAAAAATTGTTCCACCCTGTATAATTATGACTTACTGAACTGCCGTTTCCCAAGGATATTTAGTTGTACAAATAAATGGGTCTGTGGCAACACTTCCAAACTTATAATTAATATAAGTTTTTTTTAATTCTACATTTCCTTCCTTACGAAGCGCGACTAACCTTTTTTTATTATATGAAGTAGGTACTAACTTTATTTTGGCTTCCTCTATCACCCCTATCATTTATGACCTCACGTTTCCGGACACTCTGTATATGAAATAAAAATAAAAAAAAACAAATTAGAGAACTTAACGAAAATATCTTTTTATATTAGTACATTAGTTTTAGTACCTGTGGATACCTGATTTTGAAAATTAGTAATGAGTTTTTATTTATATACTAGCTATGATTCCCGGCTTCGCTCGGGAGTTGATATGAGACCCAAATAACCGTTGTTCTGAATGAAGTTTAAATACTCGACAACAGATGGCGCCACTACACTTAATTTCCAAGTTCTCTCTCTCTCTCTCTGTTTTTTTTTCTTGGTTTTGGTCCCTTCAGATCCAATCCACCACTCTCCCCCTTCCGGACTATGCTTTCCAGGGCTTCGTCGGTGGAAAATCTGGATAATCGAGCTCGAAGCTCCCAGAAATTCCAAAAAGAAAACAAACAATTCAACAATCGATGCAATGCATAAATTGTCGGCTGTCAAACCAAGATCTGCTACTGGTGTTACGTATAACCTTCACTTTCACTACTGACAGTTCCCATGGCACGCCCATCTATTTCCCGCCATTTGAGAAATACCTCGTGTTCACCACTAAACAGGATACCATCAGCTTATAGGAATCTTCGCTCACAGCGCTTAGATCCAGAAGAAAGATGCCGTCAATTTAGCGTGAATCTTTCCTTGATCCCCGAAGGTTCGTTCGTACGTACGTTCGTACGACACCTCTAGCCGCCACGCCGCGCCGGGAAGAACTTTGTAGTCCTCTACGCACGTCCGCGCTGTCCGGAGGTCAAACAAAGAGTCTAATTTCCAAGTTGAAGGGTTGAAAGAGTCCTTATATCTTTAAAAATACGCCCTTTAGGGTAAAACGGGAACTTTCTTGTTCGAGGGGGATAAAGGGCTATCACACTATATAAGTCCCTTTATCGTATCGGGACTCCTTTTCAAGTTTTATCGGCACGCACATTTTATCAACTTAGTTTTATTATATATAATGATAATGATAATGATTTATCTTGTAGTTTTTCATATTTATGTAGAAAACATATTTGAATTTCTAGTTTATTCAGGGGGACGGCATATTCACATTTACATAGGACAACCTGTATATTTTTGCAGATTTAGCCGTTTTTGAGAAAATTTACACATTTTTTTAGGGTAGCACATCAACAGGATAAGTTAGTTTACTTATAAAGTAGAAATATTCATTATCTTTATGCATATGATTAAATGTATATTTATATTAGTTGTTTTATGATGATTTAAAGATTCTTGACATCAATGCCCTATATCCACCCTATATCAATAATAAATAACATAATATGCAATATCTCAGAAAAGGCTTGAAGGAAATACAAAGTGTGATTTTTGAAAAGGTAATTTTGTACGGCCATTCTACATACGTTTTTTTTTTTAATTTCTAGATGTTGTCAGAACTCGGTCAAACCATTACTAACAGAGGAGAGGCTGCAAGAAAACTACAATTTTTCTTCATGAACCCCATTGAAAAATGGCAAGCAAAAAAGCGATTTCCATTTAAATTCGTAGTTCAAGTTATAAAAATTATTTTTGTTACGATGCAGTTGTGGTTGTTTGCTTACAGGTAACGGTTTGATCTTCATTAGATAATTTTAAAATTACAAAATTTTCCGTGTAAGAACATTTTAAAAGCACAAATTCGGTACCCTTTGAAAATAATACAAAAAACATAAAAAGGGCCGCCTGCAATCAGGACATATTTTATACAAAGGCGCCGCTGTCCTTTACAGCGACGCGCCGATACACTATGGGATAGAAATCCATTATTTTGGCCAAAATGCAACTTTGAAATTTTAATGGCTCATGCTGTGATATTTCAAAGTAGATGCTTCAAACTACATGTACGCAAAATTATAAAAGGATATGACGACTTTTATTGGGGTAATAAGAAACTTGAAAATGGATTTTAAGTAAACATAAATATACAACATTTAATTTACCTAGTTTATTATTAGCCTTGATTTACTAAAAAAGTAAAAGAGTTTAAATAATAAGAGCTATTGTTGTGTTTCCGATGCAGTCTCGCGAAGTCTCGCTACTTTTGTCAAAGATTTTTTACCTTTTTTCTTTATCAGTTTTTGTACCTACAACTGCCTTCCTACTTTTTGCTATTTCTGAGTGTAAGGACAGATATAAGATTTTTTTATAATTTACAAGGTTTTCCATTTTAAAATTTAATATGTTTTGTCCTACACTGTATATCCTAAAAGATAAAAGCATTCTGATGAAAGATATGGATTCTACAGAATCTACCCAACAAAACAGTGTTTTTTATTTATTTTATACGTTAAAAAATAAAAAAGTTGGGAAGATGTATCTATATTACGCTTCTAAGAATAATTTAAAATTATTTTTCAGATTTGGATGGTCATATTTCGAAACTAATTGAGATAGACACATCAAATGTGGTATTTTTTAAAGCATTTTAAAAGATTTTTTGGTGGTGATATAATATTCAGGGTATTCCATTTAAAAATCATACCTATTGTCGTACCCTGTATATCATATGAGATAATAATCATCGGATTACTGATTAGAATACTACCAAATTAACCAAACAAGCTGACATTTTTAGTTTATTTTGTACAATAAAAATAATAATGTTAAGGGGGTGTAAATTTATAATAACATATAATAAGTTTTAGGTTTCCAAAAAGCATTTGTAATAATTTATAATATTTTTTCCAGTAAAAAGCACCTCATTTTAAGTTAGATTGGTAAGTTTCAGAATTTTGACCAAAAAATTAATTTCTATCCCATAGTGCGATGACCAGCTGCATTCAACCGGCATATCATAAAAGAAATATAGCAAAGGCGGCCGCGAAGACAAGCATGCCGATTTATTTGCTTTAAACTTTTTGTGACTTTTCTTTCTTATCAAAGAGCACCGAATTTACATTTTTAAACTGTTCTTTCTATATATGTATACTTGGAAATTTTATTTTCGGTACGGATTTTTATTAGAAAAACATAACAGAACATACTTAATTAAATCAATCAGTTTTTGAACAAAATCTGGAATAAAATTATATTATATTTTATTCTATTCTACTAATAAACTGTTATACCTTTGTAGTAGCTACAATCACGTGAATTACACATGGGACAACCGGGTTTCATTTTCACATTTGTTCTTAAGAGGATGGGATGCAACACGAGAAGTAAACGCATACCCTCCGCTATTGGCCCTCTTGCTATTTATGAAAAACAGGATTTTTTAGTACCCTAGATTATGCCTATGAAGGTTATGTTAATTTAGAAAAAGCTGTGGGTAAGTAAAATGTTATACAGCGTGTCTACTAAAGTTCGCACCATATGGAAAACTTTTTTATTATTCATTTTACGAAAAAATGTTATACTTCTTAAAAAGTTTTCTATGGTCAAAGAATACCAATCCATAGAAACCACAAGTGAGATTTCAGCGTACCCTAAAAATTTTTAGTAACTCACCGCGACCAACAGGTGGCGCAAATAGTACGATGTCGCTTTGCTAATACGATTACCATCAGAAATTGATAGCAGTCGCTGACGAGCAGTCGGCCCGATCAGTTAGAGTGAGGATATACGCAAAATTTAATAAAAATAAAATCCCCGATAAATGGTAGTATCCATAAGATTATTAAATTTATGATTTCAGAATAGGATATATCGATGGGTTCTTGACAAAACATCGTAAGCGACATTCGTCAGTTGTACGGGAAACGTTTTTTTTCATTGACTTTATTTCAGATGAAGATATGTTCCATATTGGTTCGGCGGTTCATTTAATTAATGGTAGTTATTTGGGTACACGCCAAAACATAAATTAATAGTACCAAAAACCAAAAAAAAAAAATAAAGCAAGTAAATAGAGAACTAAAAATCGACGTTTTGGTGGCAAGTCTGCCACCGTTGTCACGATAAATTAAATAAAAATAAAAAATTTAAAAATTAACTATTATTTAGGTTTAGAATTTTAAAATTTTTAGCTTTTTTTTAGGAGATTCTGAAAATTTTGACATTAAATGTTAAATATGTTTATTTTGTAATTCAAATTAAGAAGAAATCTAAAATAAAAACATTCAGATCTCGGTTTTCTTTAAAAATAACGCGACGGGAAGAAAAAATCGTTTCCCGTAAAATTGGCGAATGTCGCTTACAATGTTTTGTAAAAACGCATCGATATATCCTATTCTGAAATAAAAAATTTAATAATCTTATGGATACTGGGTCCATTTACCGGGGATTTTATTTTTATTAAATTTTGCGTATATCCTCACTCTAACTGATCGGGCCGACTGCTCGTCAGCGACTGCTATCAATTTCTGATGGTAATCGTATTAGGAAAGCGACATCGTACTACTTTCGCCATCTGTTGGTCGCGGTAGGTACTAAAAATTTTTAGGGTACGCTGAAATCTCACTTGTGGGTTCTATGGATTGGTATTCTTTGCTATGGTCTTAAACCTGTAATACAATCATCAGATATTAATTTTTGCAGTGGTATACGAGGTATATCAAAAATGCGAATTTGCTCTAGAGGAAAGTACCCTTATTTTCATAATATCGAAAATTTTTATAAGGAAAAGATGTTTAGGATAAAAAATCCCATTTTAAATATGCAAATTGCAATGCAATGCAATTAAAATAAATTGGGCATTTTATTTAAAATACCAGAAATATTACATGAAGCGCAAATATGGACAATCTGGCAACACTGACAATAGCACTTTTTAATAATACCTGCCCAGAAATCCTTAAATATCAAAATTTGTGAACGCAGCTTAAGTGGTTTTAGAGATATTTGAGCGCATCTGAACTTTTTACCTAAAATGTGGTGTTGTCAGATCTTAGCAGCTAGTAAAAATGGAATTTTGAAAATTTGTGGTCTTATTAAATTTAGCCTACGCATTTTATTGCAATGCAAATAAAGGAGACATTTTATTAAAAAAAAAAACGAAAAAGATACGTGTAGCACAAAACAGGGATATCTGACAACGTTGCCGATATTACTATCGAATTCTTCATGCCCGATTCCTTCCAGATACCAAATTTGGTAAATGAAGCTTAAGCGGTTTTTAAGATATTTAAGAGTTGCAGTACTTTTTACTAACCCAATATACAGGGTGATTCAAAAATCGATCACGAAACTTAAGGGGGTGATTCTACCTGACAAAATAAGGGTAGGGCTTCATATATTTTCTTTCTCAAAATGTCATTCGTTTTCGAGTTACAAGCCGTCAAAGTTCAATTTTTATTTGGTTTTTTCGCCATATTGCATTTATTTTTTAACCAATCCAGTTGATATTTGGCACACAAATCGAGCTTTGCAGATTCTAAAATTTTAACACAAAAGTCCTTTTTTAAATACCGCCAGAGGGCACTTTACCTAAAACTTAAAATTTATTTACATCGTAACTTTTTTATTTTGACAGATATCGCAAAGCTGGGGGCGCCATTTTATAGACAATCAAAAACTTAAAATATAAGGTTCCCTTTATTAAAGTCGATAAACCTCACCGTTTAGGCACCAATAGACATCAAAGTTTTTATCATTTTCAATCAATTTACCTACATACATACAGGTGTCCAGTAACTCAACCGACAAACTTAACCAAACGATTCTACAACAAAAATAAAAAAAAACTTCATATAAACATATGTCCTAAACGTCTTAGTTTTTGAACTACAGGGTGTTAAAAATTAAAAAAAAATGAAATATTTAACACACTGGACATGTATGTAGGTAATTTGATTGAAATTGATGAAAACTGTATGGTATGTATGTAGGTAATTTGATTGAAATTGATGAAAACTTTGATGTCTGTTGGTGCCTAAACGGTGAGGTTTATCGACTTTAATAAGTTGTACCTTATTTTTAAGTTTTTAATTGTGTATAAAATGGCGCTCCCAGCTTTTCGATATCTGTCAAAATAAAAAAGTTATGATGTAAATAAATTTTAGGTTTTAGGTAAAGTGCCCTATGGCGGTATTTAAAAAAGTACTTTAGTCTTAAAATTTTAGAATCTGCAAAGCCCGATTTGTGTGCCAAATGTCAACTGAATTGGTTAAAAAATAAATGCAATATGTTGAAAAACCAAAATAAAAATTGAACTTTGACGGCTTGTAACTCGAAAACGAATGACATTTTGAAAAAATGTATATGAAGCTCTACCCTCAGTGGCGCATTTACCAAAAGGCTGAGTAGGCTGTAGCCTATAGCGGCATTTTTAGGGGGCGGCAGACGTTCTTTAGGGGGTCTTATGAATAATTTTGTGAGATTTCAAATTCAATTTTGTACCTAGAATTAAAAGAAATTGCAGTGAGGACCTTTTTTTTCTTTTGCTCTTCAAAATATTTCTGAAGGGAAAAAGAAGAAGAAAGGGGCGGCGAAAATAAAATAGCCTACGGGCGGCAAATATGTAAATGCGCCTCTGTCTACCCTTATTTTGTCAAGTAGAATCACCCCCTTAAGTTTCGTGATCGATTTTTGAATCACCCTGTATATTGACTTTTCTTAGCGACCTTAAAACTAACTTTATCTTTCTATGCCAATTAGCAACTAACTATTGATAAACCAGGTCGTATGGGCGCACATGTATCAAAAATTAATATCATGTTTTTTTTGCAGAATCATGTTCAAAATAAAAATGCTTATTACGAAGACCCATGTTGCCAGCTCAAATGTTGGTTAGAATTTTTTAAACCCCATTTTTTGACAGTTAAGGTTTTTTTTGCATCAAATACCATTTTATCAAAATTTTTGACTCATTTTCCACCGAAAATGACTTATTACATTTTTTCAAAAAATTATATTTATCAAGTTAACCATTTAAACAATTGAAAATAAGCACTTTACCCCAACTTTACCATTTAAATATTGTACTGACAATATAAAAAATTTGACATGGTGTATATTTTTTTATAGAATTTTTAAACCTTGTGTAACAATTGATTTATTTATTTAACAAAGTTTTTTCTTGTTTTTAATCCCAAAAAATCTTTGCACTTTCCTCTGTATAGATATGGTCTCCATATAAACAGCATCCAGATGGGCCAGGTGTATTCAAGTTTTATTCTGAAAGCAATACCGCCAAGTACACAAAAATAATAAAGTAAACAAACCTTTTCGAAGGCACATAGCGCTGACAGAGCCTGATTTCATATTTTTAGACAAATAGAAAAAACATTGCTAAAACACGTGTCACGTACTTAAAAACATCCTCTTATTTCGCCTCTGTGCTGCCATAAAACCGGTGGCACGTGGCGTGGAACTAAAAACTCGTCGGGTTGAATATTTTTTGCTACTTTATCATTTTTGTTTACTCTGCGGTATTGCTTTCACGATTAATTAAATGTGGACCCATCTATACCACGACAACTACCTTAGCCGCGACACCTTAGAGTCGATCAGGGCAGAGACAAGAATGAGACGAGGAACTAAATGTAAATAAATTATCCGAGAGAGAGATAGCTGCTGGGCCTTCCTTGTCTGTCTTCAAGGAAGGTAAACGCAGATGGCGCGTGAGTCGACTTTATCGTTTGCCCGCCAAATTCAAATTATATAGCTGTGCTATTTTTGCCCTTAATGTTAGGTACTTGTTTTTGTTTCTTATTAATATAAAATATTGGGGTTTAGTTCAATAATTACACACACCTTATTAAAAATGTCATTTATTTGGGTTTTATAAAGATTTTTACTTACAGATAACCATGTCAATATTAACTTAAATTATCTGTTGAAAAGCACAAATTTAATATATACACTGTGATCACTAATAAAAGTCAATATTCAAAGTCCAATTAAAGGTAAAAAACCACGAAACACACAATAAATCACAGAAAATGTAAACAAACTGTCCAAACAAATCGGCCATGAAAAATATCAAACACAAATATCGAATAACATTTCGGCGTGACTGCCTGCGGCAACGTTGTCAAGTTAAAAATATTCGATTCATGGTATATTTTCTTTCTCTAATTAGATGTGAACAAAAAAAGGACATTAAAGTTTACATGCAGAAATTGTAAACAACTTGGCAACCAGGGCAAAGCGATGATTGCTCCATCTACGATAGCCTGCCATGATGAAAGACAAAGACATATTTATTGGAACTTGCGTTAAACCAGAAAGAGATAAATACAATGAATAAATTGTTAATACCAGTTACTCGTCTCATTGTTGTCTCTGATCAGGGTGCTGTTTTTATGGAGACCATATCTATACAGGGTGTCCCATCGGGAACTGCTGCGATCGATTTCTCGAAAAGTACACTTTGGAAAATTTTGAAATTTTGGTAAAATTATAAAGTCAGTGGGGGACAATCAACTAAAATACTTTGCCAGCTTCACCACTTCCAGTTATACCGGAAGTTGTTGTCAACTTCCTTATTTAAAATGGAACACCCTATATATTAATTATTTTTTAGATTCTGCGTAAAATCCTGAACATAATTTATGTATAATGTTCTATACCTAAGTCCAACCGTTTTTGACTTATTTTAAATTTTATGTCAAAATTGAACTTTGCAAGCCATTACATAACCATCAACTTCTACTAAACAAAAGCCTTTAATATAAGTTGGGGTTGGGTTCCTTGTAGAGAAAGAACTTTTTAGTAGACTGTATCGATATTTTCACAAATAATAAATACAGAGTGGTCAAAAATAATAGCTGAAAATCATCACGACAAAAACCTTAAAAGTCAATTTTTTAAATGGAAACCCCTATCTTTTTTACCTTATCCTATCAGGCATTAAAAATAAGGGTAAGGTTGTAAAAGGATGTCTATTTCAAAAATTTATGGTTTTCGAAATATTAACGATTTAATATTTTTCCTACGACCACTTGTGAAAATAGGAAATAGCACACTGATTTCATGCATAGAAAATGCGTTATATCACACTAGTGTTGCAAAGTACTTTACAGCACTAGTGTTGCAAAGTACTTTTACAACACTGGTGTGATACATATTATGATGTCATTCTAAAAACTGCTATTGGTTTTGCAAGTGACATATTTATTGTAGTGACAGTAAAAAAACTTTTTATTTACCTTAAACGGTAGAACCCAAATTAGCGAAAATCATCTTTTTATAAAATACATAAAAACATAAATAAAATATAAATTTAAATAATAAAATATAAATTTATTAAAATTTACGAAAAATAAAAACATAAACAAAAATAGACCTAACCACAAAAAACAACTTTCACTGACTGGCACAGTGTTGTCAGGTAAGTAGATCAAATTAAAAATCTCCCTTCTACCTTTGAGCACGTACTTTATAGAGGCAGCCTTGCCGCTTGACCGTTCGACCTAAAGCGCCAGAGAAAAAAAGCCTATAGATCAAATTCCTTCCTCTCTTTCTTCGTGTACCCAAACAACTAGTTAAATCTTTTTTAATCCCTAATTAAACCTAAGGCTAATACACACTTTATGAATCCACTTTCTTTTATCCATTCATAAATAGAATCAGACCCTTCCGACGTTGCCAAATACTTTCCATATTTTGCATGGTAACTGACGTTTGGTAGTCGTTTTTCCTTACTTTTAGGACTTTAGGTTATGCATTTACAATAATTTTCATATTTTTATATTTTTTCTTAAAAATATGAGGAAAAACTGTTATTTTTACTTAATTTTATATGTGATGTTCAGTTTCATTAACTCGTTTTACCAATTTTATCCCCACCCAGCACCCCTTTTCACTCCCGGTCCCATAAGTTTATTTACTGATATTTTTAAAAAACGGAATATTTTGGATATGCACCACTTACGTTTTATTTAGAAGAGTGTCTTAAATATGTAAGAATCGATAATTTTTAAAAAACACTTATAATAACAGAAAACCGTATTAAACTATTAGCGTTATTACCTAACAAAACCATACAATTTTTATTAAGTGAGGGCCTCTTTTAAATTCCAAAATGATAAAAGTTATATAATGCTTCTAGGTAGGTGATTTTCGATGTAAAAATATTGTCAAAACAGTATAATATAGCAGTGAGGAGAAGTATATATCTCACACTAGTGTTGCAAAGTAAATATCACCCTAGTGTTGCAAAGTTCTCAATTGTTTTTTATTTTTTTGAACAGACAAACTTTAATTTATTTATTTTTGGTGAATAATTTGTGGTCGTAGGGAAAATAGTGTACAGTACTCGTGTGAAAATGACTTTCTTACACTCGTGGGTTTGTCGCACTCGGCTAACGCCTCGTGCTACAATATTCCCACTCGTGTGAAATTAGTCATTTTCCACACTTGTAATGTAATATACTATATCTATTCTAACAATGCATTTGAGCACGGGTAGGTACGTGAGTAGTTGGCTGTGACGCCGCATTTGTTGTCAAGGCCAACTAGAAGCAAAACTAAGCCGTATTTAAAAGCATTGTTAGAATAGATAAATATTAAATTGTTAATATTTAAAAAACTATAAATTTTTTAAATAGACATACTTATACAAACTTATCCTTATTTTTGATGCTTAATAGAATAAAGTAAAAATATAGGGTTTCCATTAAAAAAATGATTTTTAAGATTTTTCTGGTAATAATTTTTAACGATTATTTTTGACCACTTTATATTTATAAATTGTGAAAATATCTATACAGTCTGCTAAAGTAGTCCTTTCTTTACACGAAATCCAATCCCAACTCATATTAAAAAGGCTTTTGTTAAGAAAAGAAATTAATGGTTATGTAATGGGCTGTAAACGTTATTTTTGACATAAAATTTAAAATAAGTCAAAAACTGCTTGGACTTCGGTCCAGAACAATATACATAAATTATGTTAAGAATTTTAAGCGGAATCTAAAAAATAAATAATATATAGGGGTGTTCCATTTAAAAATAAGGAAGTTGACATTAACTTCCGGTATAACCGGAAGTGCTAGAGCTGTCAAAATATTTTAGTTGTATGTGCCCCATTGGACTTCATATTATTACCAAATTTTCAAGATGTTCCAAAGCGATCGCGGCAGTTTCCGGTGAGATACCCTGTACAGGAAAGTGCAAAGATTTTTTGGAATTAAAAACAAGAAAAGACACTTTGTTAAGACAATAAAAATATATCTAGGAAGTCACAATTGTCAAATCGCTTACTCTACAATTGTTACAAAAGGTTCAAAAATTCCATAAAAAAATACACCATGTCAAATTTTTCTTATACATTATTTAAATGGTAAAGTTGGGCAAAATTGCTTATTTTTAATTGTTTAAATGGTTATAACTTGCTTTTTTTATCTTTGGACAAACCACGAAGGCTACAAGCCTAAATACTAACGTACCGTGGGTGTCTTAAGCGAGGTAAGAGGGAGTTTGTTGACACGGGACTTAAATACTTGAAGATTTGGGGGGAAGGAAAGACCTTCGCGGGCAGCAGGTTCCACAACCTAGAAACTCTAGGGATAAAAGAACGAACAAAGTGAGAAGTTCGGGGCCTGTCCAGTTGGACCGTATAGGGATGCATACGCGCGGAACCACGAGTTTCTCTGTTGGGAAACCGTGAGTGAAGGAACTATACTGGACAATTCTTCAGAGCAGAAGCCATGGAAGTACCTATAAAAAGCGATAAATCCCCCACAGCCCGACGATGGGCAAGAGAGGGAAGCCTTTCTGTAAGTGAAGGATCATTAATGAGACGAATAGCTTTCCTTTGAATAAAATCAAGAATGCTTAGGGTTGTAGGGGACGCCATGCCCCAGATATGAGAACATTATTCCAAGGGAGGTCGGATTTGGGACACATACAAAGTGTATAAATTGGAAGGAGAAAAATACTTTTGGCTCGGAAAAGAAATCCAAGCTTTTTGAAGCTGCCGCTGCTGATAAATATAAATTTTTCAAAGTCATGAGCTGGCAACTTGGGTCGTCGTAATCAGCATTTTATTCTGAACGTGATTGTGCAAAAAAATTCCATGAGAATAATTTTTGATACATGTGCGCCCATATGACCTGGTCTATACATTATTTCAGGATCCTATTCCTATGCAAATGAAGATAATACGGCTACAGACATGGTACTCTGCCTCTACCATTATAAAAGGGCATTATTTATGGATTCAATGAGTCGTATGTTTTCAATAGTGAAATTGTGGAAAGGTGTCTCAATATTTCTCGATACGATACTGGAGCTTTGCTTAATTCGAGAGAATTTCTTACGGATAACGGACTAAATATTAGTTTTTCAGCGCTTGTCCGTGCAAAATTAATGTTTTCTCTGAAGACGGTGAACTTTAAAGCTGCGAGCAGGTAATTAACAGGGTGTTTAATTTTCGATGGTTTTACGGGGTATCTCGAAAACCGTAAGGAATATCAAAAATTTAATATGGGACTCCCGATCTTTTTTGAAAAAACAACTATAGTGAAAACAGTTCATGGCTATTGCGATCCATCTCGGAGCTACAAGGTGATTTTCGGATTTTGCCTATTTTTTTATTTACTCATTAACGGGCATTGCCCAATTACAATTTTAAATAACAAGCATCTACATATATATCTAGTATTAAGCTTTTTTAATTAACAAATATTCAGGACTAAAATTTTATATTTTAGTTAACCAACCAAAATACTTAAAAAGCAGTAAAAAATAACAAGCTACTAATGATTAAGAAACAAGAAAACAACATCTAAAATTAAATTCAAAATATACACAATAAAAATCTAACTTTAAAAATAAAACAAATCTTTTAAAACATTGGACTTCATAACCCTTCGAAGCCTATTTAGGGATAGATTAAATAAATCGTCCCCAAATTTATTGGCATGCTTCATCAATCATTTATTGGGGAAAATTGCCCATACAACCTTTGGTGAAAATTTGTTTGAAAGGTAACAGAATGCCTTAATGTCCGTGAAGGAACATAGAAATTTATAGAAAAGAGCAGTTCACTACATTGCACATTCCCATGAATTAGTTTAAAAAGAAACAATACATCAGCATTTTCACGTCTAACTTTCAAACTTTGTATATTAATAGCTTTTTCAAGATCTTCAAAATATATTCAATATGGGAATTAAAGGCTTGCAATCAATTCTGTAAATATTTCTTTGTACGTTTAGAGATCTACTAAACTGGATTGATGTGCATTTTTTTATATTTAGAATCATTCGGTTTCTTGTACACCAATCATAAAACCTATCCAAGTCCGCCTGTAAATTAATATCATCCTGTCCGCTACTTATCTTAAGAAATTTTTTTAAATCATCGGCATATAATAAGAATTTAGAGAATTTAAAGCAGTCAGCCACATCGTTAATAAAAATATTAAACAATAAAGGAGAAATAATCTTTTTTAACTCGTTTGCTATTAAAGTTGTAAAAAACTTTAAATAGGTTACTTATGTAGTTTTTTCCGAAGAATATTGTGGTGTAATTAGTTTTCCTCTTTATTGGTTAGTTTTTAAGAAAATTACCCAACCTATGTTTTTTCTTATGGAACACCCTGTATATTTTTATCTGTATTTATTAGGCTCTCTTTTGGCTTTTCAAAAATATTTATAAGCATGTATTTTTTATTTAAAGTTTTACCGAGAATTAACGTTTTCTATAAATTTTGCTTTTTTTTATAGAAGTCCATGACTGAAAATGACAAGATAGTATTTTTCAATACTCACTTTTTGGTTTCGCTACCTCAACTTGATATTTTATTAAAAATCAATTTTTATATTCCTAATTTATTTAAATTAACCAACCTAAGCTTGAATAAATGTTTATGTAAATATTTCGAAAACTTGCAATATAATTATAATAAACAACATAACAATAATAGACAAGTTTAAAAAATGATACTATTATAGAAAAAGCACTATTACAGAAAAGAAATATAATATTTATGTTTTACCATCTATTATTGATCTGTAATACCTTAGAAACGGAATATGTTATGGTAGCAATAATACCTGCTATCACACCTAGGGCATTATAAGCGGGCATTATGATAATGCCCGCTTATAATGCCCTAATGCGCTAATATGGAAATTTTATTGCTTATCCAATTTTATTTCTCTCACAATAAAGATCAAGTTTATACAAACATATGTATTAAAATAAAATCAATAACTTACCAGTTCCTGAAAATATGCCATTAAAACGGTTTCGGTTATTTGAAGAATTGCGTTCGCATCTTTCCAAATACCAAATATGCCATACTCCCGATCATACTGTTGCCTTGATTTAACTGGCAAAAGATTTTCGGTCGCTTTTATGGCCTTTTCTCTTATATTTTATGGAATTTCTTTTATTTTGAGCAAATCGTTAAATAAAAAATGCCAACTGACTAACTCATAGAAACATCAAACTCATCAAAGTCAAACTTAACACCAGTCATTATCTACTTAGGTATACAGGTACAGGTGCAACTTATTTTTATATTGCGAATAAATAATGTAATTAGTCATTGAAAAACTCTTTTGGGTAAAACATAAAGCATTGTATGCACCACGGGCTTTACTGGACTATAATGCTATCAGGTCGAAATCTAGCCCTCGGGCCAGAGGCCCTCGGACTATTTCGACCTTCAGGGCATTATAGTCCTAGTAACGCCCTTGATACATAAATAGCTATTACTAAATGGAAATAAATACACATCATAAAACACTATAATTTAAACATTTATTGTAATTTTTGTTTTTTGTTAGTTTAAGTATGAATTCTTTAATTTTAAATGTTTTATAATATGTATTTATTTTATTTTAATTTAGTAAATATAACTTTTTTCTTTAGTAGTGCCTTTCTATGATAAATTTATATTATTTTAAGCTTAACCAAGCAAATAAAAATACCCTCTAAATATAAAAGGTAATTGTTAATAAAAGATTCGTTAGGGTAGCGAAATAAAAAAAAGTAGGTATTGAAAAGTACTGTTTTGTCATTTTCACTCATGGCTTTCTCTAAAAAAAAAGCAAAATTTATGAAAAATGCTAATTTTCGGTAAATCTCAAGAAATAAATACTTATATATATTTTTAAAAGGCCGAAAAAAGTTTAAGGGGATGCCGTAGCACGTTAAATGAGCTAAAACGCGATTCGCTGCCGTTTTTAGATATTTGTTTGAGAAAAAGTTGTATATTGAAAAGTTTCTTAAAATGATCCAAAGATTATCGGAAAGTTGGTTATTTTTACGGTTTTGTAATTTTGGGAAATTTAATAATGTTAATTATTACCATTACCAAAAATCAATTAACTTTCCGATAATCTTTGGATCATTTTAAGAAACTTTTCTATGTACAACTTTTTCTCAAAACGAATATTTAAAAACGGCAGCGAATCGCGTTTTAGCTATTTTAACGTGCTATGGCATCCTCTTAATAAATACAGATAAAAATATACAGGGTGTTCTATAAGAAAACACATAGGTTGGGTAATTTTCTCAAAAACTAACCAATATAGAAAAAAATTAATTACACCAGAATATTCTACAAAAAAAACTACACAATTAACCTATTTAAAGATTTTTCACAACTTTAATTGCAAAAGAGTTAAAAAAGATTATAAAAATGGGCAAAATCCAAAAATTACCCTGTAGCTCCGAGATGGATCGCAATAGCCATGAACTGAGCTCCATCACGCTGAAACCCGCTTTAGAAAAAACCTAATTTTTTAGCTCATTTATAACTACAAACGCTACTAATGATTGTAGTAAAGTTTATTTGTTTGTAGTACCATAATTACGCAGCTAACCTAATAAATGTTGTTCTAAGCCAGAAAAAAATAAATCTGCGTTAAAAATTTTGGAATACACTCAAAATTGATTGTAGTTTATTGTAGCGACGAAAAAAATCTTAATCAATCAATTTTGAGTGTATTCCAAAATTTTTAACGCAGTTTTATTTTTTTTGTCTAGCTTAGAAGAACATTTATTAGGTTAGCTGCGTAATTATTGGTACTACAAAAAATAAACTTTACTACAATCATTAGTAGCGTTTGTAGTTATAAATGAGATAAAAAAGTTTTGAACAATTGTTTTGTCTTCCCATGGCTATGTTATGTTTAAATATTTTTTGACTTGTATGGGATTAAGATTTTTTTTCGTCGCTACAATAAACTACAATCAATTTTGAGTGTATTCCAAAATTTTTAACGCAGTTTTATTTTTTTTTCTGAGTTAGAACAACATTTATTAGGTTAGCTGCGTAATTATTGGTACTACAAACAAATAAACTTTACTACAATCATTAGTAGCGTTTGTAGTTATAAATAAGCTAAAAAATTAGGTTTTTTTCTAAAGCGGGTTCCAGCGTGATGGAGCTCATGAACTGTTTTCACTATAGTTGTTTTCTCAGAAAAAGAGATCGGGATTCCTATATTAGATTTTTGATATTCCTTACGGTTTTCGAGATACCCCGTAAAACCATCGAAAATGGAACACCCTGTATAATATTTAAAGCTGTAAATCTCTAGTAGGTATCTTTAGATTTGTGTAAAGCATTTGATATGGTTAATCGTACCATATTGAGTGTTTTAGGGTAAGATGGTCAAGGGTGTGAATCCTTAGATGAAAATATGAAAATAAACCTAAATATCTATACTTTTAAGATACAAAGTGGAAAAGTTAAAAAAATATATATCTTTTTTGATATCTGTAATACCACTTTAAATATTGGCACTGGCTAAACGTCCGCCGGCGGTTTTGCTCAATTATAAGAAGAAAACCCCGTCCGGCGTTTTTTTCTATTTACGTATATGAAAACCGCCAAAAATGTAAATAATTTGTTGTTCTCGGCGGTTTGTATTTATTTTATCGGTAGTTGCCGCCATGCGGCGGTTTTGTTTAAAAAACCATTGAAAACCGCCGAATATTAGTTAAAGTTAACCTAACTTTAATAACTATTTGTCTTATTGTTTAATATTATTTGTATTATTGAACAATAAACAAAAATAAAACTGGGAGACACGTTTGACCCCTATGAAGATTTTGTCGAAGCTTTTCATAAGTTTAAAAAAATGTACATATATTAGTAAAAGAAAAGTCAAAAATATTTTAGCGACAAAAAACACATCGTTTTATAGAACTAAAACTAAAGTAGGTTTTACCAATTAAAATATGCATGGATTGAGGGTGAACAAACTTAAAAATTCACAGAAAAGGAAAAAAACTTACAAGATAAATAATTCATATTATTTCTTCAATAATATTATCCACGTTTAAAAAAATAATTCCAGTTGTCCCATAGCTACAGACTTACGAGTGTTGACACGTAAACCACACCTTCCGAGTTCGAATTCCGCATAGGTAACTAACTTTTTTTCTTTTTATGTTTTTTTTTCTAGATAATTTTATATACATTTTTTTTTATTGTTCATAATTTAATTTTTGGACAAATAATTGTCCACTTTTTAAGAATTTTTAGTTATATCTAAGGTGATATAAACTAAACTACAATAATAAACAAATAAACCGCAAAAAAAACGAAAAGGCTTAATAGCTATTTATGTATCAAGGGCGTTACTAGGACTATAATGCCCTGAAGGTCGAAATAGCCCGAGGGCCTCTGACCCGAGGCCTAGATTTCGACCTGATGGGCATTATAGTCCAGTAAAGCCCGTGATGCATACAATGCTTTATGTTTTACCCAAAAAGAGTTTTTCAATGACTAATTAAATTATTTATTCGCAAAATAAAAAATAAGTTGCACCTGTACCTGTATACGTAAGTAGATAATGACTGGTGTTAAGTTTGGCTGTAATGTTTCTATCAGTTAGTCAGTTGGCATTTTTTATTTAACGATTTGCTCAAAATGGAAGAAATTCCACAAAATATAAGAGAAAAGGCCATAAAAGCGACCGAAAATCTTTTTCCAGTTAAATCAAGGCAACAGTATGATCGGGAGTATGGCATATTTGGTATTTGGAAAGATGCAAACGCAATTCTTCAAATAACCGAAACCGTTTTAATGGCATATTTTCAGGAACTGGTAAGTTATTGATTTTATTTTAATACATATGTTTATATAAACTTGATCTTTATTGTGAGAGAAATAAAATTGGATAAGCAATAAAATTTCCATATTAGCGCATTAGGGCATTATAAGCGGGCATTATCATAATGCTCGCTTATAATGCCCTAGGTGTGATAGCAGGTATTATTGCTACCATAACATATTCCGTTTCTAAGGTATTACAAATCAATAATAGATGGGTAAAACATAAACTATTATACGGCGGTTTTTATAAGTATTGGCGCAGAACACCGAATAGATTCTTTTATAATTGAGCAAAACCGCCGGCGGTCGTTTAGCCAGTGCCCTAAATATTTTAATGAAATTTAGTGCGTGACAGCGCTGCATCATCCTATACAGAATTTATACATGCAGACATTCTTTGCCTCATCTCTACCTGCTAGTGTTTAGTGTTCAACTCATTGAAAGTCAATTAAACGCATATCGAGTTGGCAGGACGTGTATACTGTTGTGTCTTAATTGATAACAATTTTGCTGATACTTATTTTAATGTTTTAAAAAATAATTTTAGAATTACCGCCCCAAACTGCTACAGATTCGACATTTCCATAATGTTTAACAATGAAGATCATGATGGCCAGATGTTACTTAGCTTAGATGCAGAAGCAGTTAGGTTGATGTGCAAAGGTAAATTTAGCTGTTAAGTTATAGTAATTATTAGCCCTATTAAAAATTTGCGCAATACAGTTATAAACAGTTAAAAACACAAAATTTAGCATGACAGGCAGTATGGATTTCTCCACAAAAGATCTAAAGCAGATCTCCTTTCCCTCGTATCACACTGCTGGAATAAGTCTCTAGAGTCTAGGTGAGTCCCAGATCGTTGCTCTTGATATATCCAAAGCTTTTGACCAGGTCTGGCATGCCGCACTTCTTAATAAACTTCCCTCCTATGGTCTTTTAACTAAACTCTGTACTTGGCTCTCCGGTTATCTATCTGATCGACGTATATCAGTTATTGTGGACGGCCATTCTTCATGCTTTCACCAAGTAAATGCTGAAGTCCCTCAGGGCCTCAGTTCTGGCACCAACATTGTTTCTTCTTCACATCAACGACCTTCTCTCGTCCACAACTAATTCCATTTATAGTTTCGCCGACGATAGTACCCTTCACTCCAGTCTAGGTTCCTAAAACCCATCACTAAACCTGACTTGAAAACAAACGCAGAGCGATGCAGATATCTCTTTCGCAGGATCTTAATTTAATATTGGATTGGGGCGCCAAAAATCTCGTCCATTTTAATGCATCCAAAACACAATCATGTTCCTTGTCGCGAAAAGAGTCACCAAATACTCATCCTCTACTTATGAGCGGCCAAGTTTTACAGAGCAAGGACACCTTTAATCTTGTGGGAGTCACATTTGAAAGTATCCTTAACATACACTTTGTATGTGTCCCAAATCCGACCTCCCTTGGAATATTGTTCCCATATCTGGGGCATGGCGTCCCCCACAACCCTAAGCATTCTTGATTCTATTCAAAGAAGAGCTATTCATCTCATTAATGATCCTTCACTTACAGAAAGGCTTCCTTTCTTGCCCATCGTCGGGCTGTGGGGGATTTATCGCTTTTTTATAGGTACTTCCATGGCTTCTGCTCTGAAGAATTGTCCAGTATAGTTCCTGCACTCACGGTTCCCAACAGAGAAACTCGTGGTTCCGCTCGTATGCATCCCTATACGGTCTCAACTGGACAGGCCCCGAACTCTCTCACTTAGTTCGTTCTTTTATCTTTTATTGTTACTAGATTCGTGGAACCTGCTGCCCGCGGAGGTCTTTCCTTCCCCCAAATCTTCAAGTATTTAAGTCCCGTGTCAACAAACTCTCTTTACCTCGCTTAAGACACCCACGGTACGTCAGTATTTGAGGCTTTAAGCCTTCTGTGGTTTGTCCAAAGATATTAAATTTTCCACTTGGCCACCTCCTAATTTTAGTCGCCAGTTTCAGTTTTGTGGTAAAGAAAATTTGAAAATAAAATTCGCGAACGACTTTAATTTTAATTTTTTACTATTAAATATTTTTAAATAAAGCCCTATGATGAAATTGGATAGTCAAAAAATTTTGCAGATTGAAGTTATAAACTATTAAATTTTCCAC